>CAJPEX010001724.1:0-48028 GCA_905338405.1 Notodromas monacha
CCCCCCCCCCCCCCCCCCCCCCCCCCCATCAATATCCGGAATGCATCGCCCGAAATAATAACGAATACGCTCGTAGGCAAGTGAAATTTAAAATTTTCGCTCACTGGGAACCTCGTGGAATGGTCTAAAGACGATCCAGAATCTCATCAGAAAACTTAATCTGTATCTAGAAATTTGTTGAGCTCATTCAGATTTCACTTGCGATCATCGCACGGAAAAATTTTGATCGTGGATCCGCACGGATTTTCATTTGAAAAACGCAATTTTAGGGATAGAATGGGTGTGTTCACTGCTTATTTTCGCCTTTCACGACCAGCACGGAGAGGAATTTTATTTCTGGCGAGCTCAACTTGCATTCCGCAAATGGGGGTGCAGTCCAAAAGCCCCCCCCCCCCCTGCCAAAAGCCCCCCCCCTATAGGTTCAAAAATTGGGGATTACAGGTATTCTTGTAACTCTTGATGGTAAGCTGCACCTTTCACCAGCAGGCCCAGCACAGGGCCAAGTACCAATATGTTGGTAAGTTGTGTATATAAAGGGATTCTTCACCTGCAATGATCATCAGTGATTCTTTGAATTTCAAAGTATCATGATTTGTTGACTTCGGCAAAATCTACAGTTCACCTTGTTGGTCCAATGGTTGGTGCACTTCAGATCATCTATGATCAGAAGGGCGGTCAAATTGCATACTGCAATGGCTATTTAGAAGAAAATGACATGGAGAGCATCAGTGACAGTGAGGAAGAGGCAGCAGAAGGCAATTTTGAAGATCATTAAACAGTCCTTTTGAGGACTAATGTAACCAAATAGCCCTTCTCAGGGCCACCAAGCACTATTATGAAACTTGCAATTATAAAAAAAGTGGTGGCGGGCTTTTGGCCTAGGGGGGGCTTTTGGTTGGGTACCGGCAAATGGAAGGGAGAAAATCATGATTGATTTCAGAATTTGGACAACCTCTGATACCACGTATTACTGTACTTTACTCAAAAATTCGCTCTTCGTAATTCTGCGTTTATTTGTTATGTTGCTAAACATCACCATAGGCCTAGGGGTTTGATTTATCTGCATATCAGAGGAAAGCACATATAGATATGAATGCCCAGAATTTTCAACAAAAGTAAACCCTGCCAAACAAATTTCTACTTCTTTATTGGGTAAGTTCATTCTCACATAGAAATGCGAACAGAAATTTGTCCAATTTATCAACTGCTTATCATTTCAAACCTAAAATTTGGGTTGTCTCCCTTTACCACAAATTCAAAGGACATAAAAAATTGGTGTTGAGATTCTAAAGAATTCCTGTAAGTTGGGGAGAGAACCCAATGTATGTGCCAGCAACAGAAAAAACAGATTCTTTATAAGGAAAAATTTTGAAGACCATCGTGACAAGAGTCCATGTCCTGAAGTACCAATAAGCATCCCATCAATCATCCTTCAAAATACTATCCAAAGCTTTTCTTCATTCTGCATCAATTTACCTTAGGCAGGTGGAAAATTAAAATGAATCACTACATTATTGTTGAAAATTATTTAAAATTTATTAAATGCTAGAAAAAGATGCAGCCATGATGGACAAAGACCACATACTCTTGCAATCCCTTCAGTATGAAGTATCCGTGTCCCGTAACAACTTACTTAATCCTACACAAGTGTCTACATTGATGATAATCTTCTCTCGTCACGTCATGTCATAAAATGACTTATAAACCTACTGGGTTGGAAGAACTTTAGTATGTAAACTTGTACAGTAATTGCATGATTGGACAAACTTTCAACCAGCTCTTTATAATGAATGGAACCTAGGTCAACAGTAGAGTTCCATATTGAATTTCCAGCTCCTCAACAAGCACAGGCATTTCGAATTTTTTTATTCCTTTCTTATCCCACAATCAGGACGACACTCAGCTGATACGAACTTACCAATTCTCAAATGAGGCTGCAAAAAAAAAAAAAAAAAAACCAGGCACATCCCTCCCCTCCCCCCAAACACATCAATGAGATCAACTCCAGAAATGATCACACAGCAGATGACTTCCATTATAGCAGACATATTTACTCATAATCCACTACCTGAAATGCA
Organism: Notodromas monacha; assembly: GCA_905338405.1. Classification (NCBI taxonomy): domain Eukaryota; kingdom Metazoa; phylum Arthropoda; class Ostracoda; order Podocopida; family Cyprididae; genus Notodromas; species Notodromas monacha. Next base: position 2,079 of record CAJPEX010001724.1, read on the forward strand.
ACTTTCCTTCCGGACATTTTCCAGCCAAAATATCCTCTCTGAACACCATCATTCCTCAGTTCTGGATATCTAAAATTCAATTTCCGGAAGCAACTCATGGGCCAATTTGGCTGAAAAAAGAAACACGCCACGCAACAGCACAAAAAGAAAGGGACAGGAAATCAAAAACCAAGATTATTTTGTTCACAAAGCATCATTGCACTCGCTCAATATTTATCTCCGCAGCCCTAGTCCCTTGGTTAATCAACTTGCACAACTCCAGCAATGTCCTTCCACCAAGCAAACTCAAAAATTGTGTTTCACTAGCAGGCTAACCAATCAGGGACTGCCTCCTTGACAACCCTCGCAAGAAAAAAAAAAAACAGGCAACCAATTGGCAAAAAAGAGGCCTGTCCGAACTGCGGCATTGTCCAACGGTTTTCAATTCTAGCCTCGAAAACACTCAAGCCCAATAAGATTTGACACCTGAAATCAAAGATCATATTTCGCAGTCTCCTCAAACCCGCTGCTCGTGGGCAAAAACAAGTTCTCCAGCAAATTTTTGCATGACGCTCTCCGAAGTAAATCCGAGGACCCACAAAACGACCGATTTCAGCATCAGGGAGTTGCCAATTCCCGTCATTCGCGTGCCAAACTCTAGTGGGACTAAGCATCCCTTTTTACGATTCACCTCAATCACAGAAACTCCCTCCCCATTTTGTCGTTGTTGTTGATGAAAACACTGAATTACCTTCTCTTCCGGCTAAAATTTGTCATGGCACGCTTTTTTCAAGAGTTCTCCTGGAAATCTGCATAGTACTCCAAGTAACGAACAAAATCCTTTCGAGTAAACACACCCTAACGAACCCGGAAGAACCAACTGAACTTCTTGCCTTCCAGAGACACAGAAAAAAAAAGAAAAAAGGAGGACGTCAGACGTCAATGGAAATCTCGAAAGGAAAGATGTAGGCAATGTTGTCCATGACAGAAGACAGTTTCCCATCATCCAAGTCCATATCCAAGCTCAGGCCGCAAGAGGATGAAAGGGTTCTCAGGCGCGGAGAACAGACGGGGATCTCATCCGTCTCGTCCTCACAGGATTTCAGCATGGCCCTGAGAGAAATGCAACGAGGATTTCGGAATGGCCATCAGAGTCATTGCAATGAGAAAAGATAAAATACTGAACAAAATTAAATACCTGTACCGGAAAATATCGTTACAACGAATGAATTCTCCCGACGAATTTTTTTTTTCGGTCCCAGGACGCAATCTCTTTTCAATTAGCTTCAACGAATTTTCGTTTATGATGAACCTTCCTTTTTCAAGGTCCCAAACGCTTCGTTGCAACGAGATTTCACTGCATAAAGCTAAAATAAAGTTTTTTTGCGTCTTACGTCATCCAATAAAAAAAAATATGGCAGAATTGTGGAACGAACACAACTCCATATTCGGCATTTATATCCACTCCGAGTGTCAACACTCGGCATTTCCTGTCAAATACAAATGCTGGTGATCATCTGATCCTCGCAAATATCATGAATACGAAATTAAATTGCCCTGGGGGAAATTAAAAGTCGGTCGAAAAAATAACAAAATCATTTACAAACCACCATAACGATCAAATTCGGACAGTTATACGCAAGTCCATCACGCATGGAACCTAAAAATGAATTTCATACACTTGAAGCACAGAGAATGAAAATTATTTACAGTATCTTGAAAAATATACCAAAAGAGAATCAATTCGAAAGAATTTTGATCAACATTCTCTATAGCATAAAATAAACAAAAATTCCAAACAACGAAGGAGAAGAGAGAGATAGAGAAAATAAAGAGGAAATAAGATCACCTGAAGCTTCTCGGAATCACCGGGTGCAGAACAGACTTGGGAAACCCATTGAACGTGGACGCCGCGGAAACGGTGTAGGCCCCCATGTCGGGCCACATGACCCAGTCCCCGATCTCCAAGGAAGGCAGAGTGACTTTCGGCAAGATGCAGTCCAGAGAGTCGCAAGTCGGGCCCCAGACAGACGACTGGTACAACTTGGTTCCTTCATCGTAGTCCTGCCCAAAAAATAAAATTGCATCACTTGTCAAACCGATCGCTGGGAAAACAAAGCCCAAACAACACTTCACTCGGTTTTTCAAGAAAAAGAATCCCATAAAATGTTCCCCTGCAATCGCCTGATTTCTTTTTTGAATACATTTCCTTAGAAGCCCATGCTCACATTTCACACGAAGATGACGAATTGCTCGAAGGCAGGGCGTTATGTGGGTATTTACATAATCAAAAATAAATTGTATCCATATACAGTACAGTGTTTTGAACTTTATCCCCCAAATTGAAAAAATTGAAGAAATTCACCACACAGTACTGTATTGCACAATACATGAACGCTAGAGGAATGATTCGTTTTCGAACTCGGCGAAGCACGAACTCTTTTTTTTTTTTCATCGTCTCATCACTGCATTTGAGTTAAACATCTTTCAACATGTTAAAAGACGTCTAAAATACATTTTTCCTGAGGCCGATGTTCAAATTTCTCACGAAGATGACAAATTGTTCGAATGCGGGGGGATGCGCGGACATTTACATGCTCTCAAATAACTTTCATCATGTATTCCTGCAATTTCAAATTAAAAATTGAAAAAGTTCAGTAATATTGGACACGGAACACTAGCCAAATTAAATTTCATTTTTATGCGCAGAGGCAGGAATTCTGCTTTTTCTTTTATAGTTTCAGCACAGTAGAATATTGGACTAAAGTCTAAAATTTGTTCAACACGTCTAAAATTTTCCGTAATACAGACAGTGTTTCAAAGAACAGAAAAAAGAGAAATTTCTGCAATACCAACATGCAAGAGCTTCGCAGTCACCACCTGGTGATCAAACAGAATGCAATTGAAGCTCCCATAGACACCATCATTGACGTAATACATGTTCCCCGGATGATCCTCGCCCCTGTTGTCGTCGCCGCCGTCGTCCACATTCACCTTCACAGACTCCAGCTTCGCCTGACGCTTCCCAATAATGCAAGTCACCAGGGTGAAGGCCGAGGTCACGAAGAACCTTCCGGGCTCGCTGATGAGCCGCACTCCGCTTCCTTCCGGGAAATGCTCATCCAAAGACAAGCGAATGAGGCTCGCCATTTGAGAAAATGCAGCCGAGGAACGCTCCCCGCCCGGGAAACCTCCGCCAATGTCCAAGAGGGAAAAGTTGAAGCCCATTTGAGAAGCCAGGTCGAATATGGCTCGGCTGGCCTCGATGGCACGAGGAAACGCAGCGAGGTCACTGCACCCAGACCCAACATGGAAGCTGCGGAAAGTGATGACATACAACTTCAGTAGGGCCCTGGTGTATACGGACACTAGAAACGAAGAAACACAACCTCTGCCCCAACATCTGGACAACGTTTCGAGAAATGGACACTTTTCCCGAAATTTCTAGACAAACGGAAACATTTCTTTCTTTAAAATTTGGATATTTTGTGAACAAATTGTGCTATTTATATTCACGAACATTGAAAATTTGAAAATAAATTTACTCAAATTCATAATCAAAAACAGGCTAATTTAGTGCTTCTTTTTGGACTCGTATCCATCTTTGCACAGGAGAGCGACTTTTTTCATTTTTTTTTATTTACTTCTGAAGCTGGTTTAGATACCAAAAGATCAGATTCTCTGCGGGTTTCTCAAGCACAATCACTTTCCGCATCTTCAAGTTAAAGAACAATTTCATTCCATTTTCTAGTGGGACATATCCCAAAATTTTCAACAACACGAGAAGCAATGAAATATGTTCTCATTGATGTCCATGAGAAAACATCCTGCGTTCCGACACCCGGACAAGACCCAAGAACCAATTACGGCCGCATCTTGGGGCACCACCACTATTATTTGCTGTGTCACGCCGTCAACTTGAATAACGAAACCTTTCAAATAAATAGCTTAACCAAAAAAAAATCTCAATCTATAGTCGTTTCCGCTTCTTGAATTAATGAAAAAATATTTCCCACAACCTTTCAAATACGGTACGTGTGTTGGCATAACTAGTCAATGCATAATCACAACGTGAACGTGGACGAGTAAATCGAAAATGCTCTCACCTCACACCGACGACATTGAGACCCAGGTTGGCGGCAACAGCCAACAAATGGGGCACGACTTGAATATCAGCACCAAACTTGATTCCAAGCGGACATTGAGCCTCGTCAGCGTCAGCTCTGATCCTCACGACGAGCCTGGCACTCGGGTACACCTGCTTGATCTTGTACAGCTCAGCGTCGTTGTCAAAGGTCATCAGGTCAACTCCTGCTCCAGCAGCTGCCTTCAAGTGCGAGTTGGATTTGCACGGGTTCGCATAAATAATCCTGTCTGCAGAGACCCCGAATTCCTTCACCTTCTGGATCTCTCCCTGTTGGCCACAAACGAAAGAAACCCCGCTTGTTTTCTTCGTTGATCCAATTAAAATCTCATCCACTCTCGACTCACTTTCGAAGCACAATCAAAGCCGACGCCCAGAGTCGCCATCAGTTGCAAGACGCAGTCCGTTTCATTGCACTTGACGGCTGGAGAAAACAACACGTAGAAGGAATTAAGGACACAAAAAAAAAAAACTCGAATTCCTTTTAAAAACAGCTTCATCTACGATTTAAAAAAAATAGCAACCTGACATCCAATTAAACCAGTTCTCAACAGGATGCAAACAAAACAAGTCAAGTACTTATACAAAGAAAAAAGCCAACTACAGGTGGTCTATCTTTACTACCTTTTTGGTACTTTCATGTTATCTCAGTACCTACTTTCCTGTTTTCTCTGTACCTTCCCTCTGACCAATTCAACATAACCTAACCTAACTGCCTCCCAAAATCAGTTTCTGCTGAAACTGATTTTTTGGGAGGCGGTTAGGTAAAGTTAGGTTATGTTAATTAAAAGATATTTGTAGCTAACATAACCTGACCTAACCTAACTTTACTAACTGCCTCCCAAAATCAGTTTCAGCAAAATGCAGAAAAATAAAATTCAGTTTCTGGTAGGTTGTTTTGAATCTTTTGATTATGAACTTGTCCTAAAGATTTGCCTGAGTGTTAGTGCGGTCTAGGAATGAGGTACTGAGATAACAGGAAAGTGCCAAATTTTTCTCTGCAGTAAAATTTCATAAGAAAATTTTCAATATAACAAAATTTTTCTCGAGTCCCAGCAGAAATTCCATAGAATACATGTTGAAAGAATCTGGTTATAACCAACTTCTAATTCCAGGAAAAAACTCTTTCTTGAGGAATTTTAAATAGATTCTTCAAGCAGAATTTTCCTGACTAAGGCAAGCTTAGCCTGAAATTTCAAATCCCAAATGTGCCTGATTGGTAAGCTGTAATCAATGACAAAACATGCAAAAATCTGAGAATGCCAGAAAAAGCAAGACCTTACTTATTCTAGGCAGGTCTGATATGAAAATTTCTCCCACTGATTAATTTTAGAAAACTTCTTTTTACAACAAATTATTCACTACAACAAACATTTTCTGAAGCCCCCAAAAGTTTGTTGCAACAATATTTTACTGTATAACACTTTTCTTTCTGCTCCCTTGAAATTCATTGTATAGACTATAGAGAGTCCACCTGTACATAACATTTTTTTGCCTCACGTACCGTAGAAAGGTTCGACCCGTGGCAAGTGCTTCTTCCACAACTCAAACTTGGTAATGATACTGCCTATGTCCACTATGTAGAAAGCATCTTCGGAAGTCTGCGAAAGCAAAATTCAAGTCATAAACGAATAAAGTTAAAAAGTAAATCTCAATAATAAATCTCACCAGTCCTGAAATGATTTCGTTGGCTACGTCACGCACTTTAAAGTTGTCATCAACGAGGGGATAGTCGAAGAGGCCGGAATCACGAACAGCGATAGTTTGGCGCATGGCCGCAAGAAGCGAGTCCTCCGCACTGCAATCGCACCACATGCTTTTTTTTGGCAAACTAAAGGCAACGCAAGTTAGCGCTAGTGTGCTTTTACGACAGGCCCTTTCTCAAACGTCAACAGTTACGCATAAACCTCAAGACATGGTACTGCTTCCTGACCACAGGTCGGAATGTTCGTCACAATGGTTCACATCATTTGGTTCATCAGGGCATCTAAAAGATAAGACATCCTTTTCCAACGCACTTCGTCTTCGTTTGTTTTGAGAAGATATTCACTAACACATACACATTCGTAGGCTGAGGATGTTGAAATGGCCATATAAACTCAATTGTGCTCCGGAAAAAGGCACCCATGCCCAAAATGTAACTTTACATCGTGCCACTTCGAGCTTTTTCCCCATTTTGGATACGTGCATCACCTTCTTGATTGATGATGCTCAATGAATCAAGAGTGGCCTCGTCATTTCACCACGCTCACCCCACAAATGTCGAGCATCTTCGGATGTTCGTGAATGGACGCCCTAAAGCACACTAGCGCCGGGAAATCTCCGCGAGGAGGAGGGAAAAACCACTCACGGAATGTAATATGGACGATGCTACCGCGTCCCGGGACGAGCCACAAACCACGGCGGCTCAGCGTTCAGGACGAACCTCCAATTCAACGTGTACAGAAGATGCGGACCCGTGAGCTTCCGGAACGGGGCGAGCGAAGGTCTGACCTGCGAAAAAATGACACGAGTCATACAACTTTCCAAGAAGTTGAAGGGATTTGAGGGGGATCTTACCCAAAAAGACACTTGCTGCCCCGACTGGGGTCTGGCCCTTGGAGGAATTTTGAAGGCGGTAGAAGACCTCGTCCGAATACACCAACCAGCTCGGACACAGGCGTTTCAAGAGATTTTTTTCGGCAGCCCTGTAACTCCGGCGACAATCACATACAATACACAGCGGATCGCGAAACTCCTCTGAAATCGCGGAAAATGAATTATTCAACGTTGACGCAATAACCAACGAGAAGTTGATCTTTGCGGGACGATCTCACTTCGAACACTTCCCACGCGGTCACAAACCGCACAACTTTCGCGCAATATCACGTAAATCCGCACAATGTCCCATCAATGAAATGTTCCGTGAGGAGGAGAACAAGCATTCCCGTGGCGCAGCGAAGCAAAACTCCATCTTCCGTCGGATCATTTCCCTCTCTGTGTCAACTCATGTCATCTGATGAGTGCCTCCTCCTCTTAAAATTTTTATTGCACCATCGCCCTGATCGTCCCCCGAGATACCGTTATCCAACAGAAGCTAACATTTTTCCTTCGAGGGCTCGATCACCGGTACCAACTACGATGGGCAATAAGGATACTTAATTCTTATTCAAGGAACATTCCTCACGATCGAAAGCCAAGCAGTGAATAGAAGGCATTTTCACAGAACGTACGTTCGAAGACTCTAACCACATGACGACGTTGCTGGCAGTCATCTGACCTTATTCGAAACAGCGAGATGGCTGACTTGGAATATGAAACGAATGAATTGATTCAGGTTCCATCTTAACCTCGCCCGTACTTTTTTTTAGGACATATGTGGTGTTGTGTTCGCGAACCGGTTTGACTGGGGAATACCAGCCCGGTAAGTCACACGACACCCTCACAAGACATAAAACAAGGTTGGTGAGAAGCAAGTCATGCCGTACCTCACTGCCAACCTTGATCAACAGGCATAATGATTGTGATAAACGCAGTTTTTGACTACAAGACATCCAGATGGCGATCAATGAAATGAACTAGATAGTAATGGGTTCACGATGTGACGCAAATGCAATTTTACCATACCGGTCACCGAACCTCTAACGTACTCTTCCATACTGCTTCAGTACATTACAGATTGCATTTAGCCCGCTGTGAGTCTTCTGTCGTTCCCGAATCAAAAATCATCTCTTATCTTCTTACTTAAGTTGAATCTCTTGCACAATCAACGTTCTGCTGATAATCAGGATACAAATGTGATGAAAAATCCAACTCTTCATCATAGCATGCTCTCGTGCAGTGTAAGACGTGTGCGTGTATGTAATACTGTAGTGCATTGCCTGTGTACCTGTGCATGATGATTGTTCGGTTGTCCCTCCTTAGAAGCCACTGATGGGAGGAGAGTTCAGGCCTGTTGCTTCCGGTGACCTGTGGCTGCTTTCCTGCATACCGGTCTGATGTCATGTCTGCAGCGGGAATCCCGCAAGTTCTACAGGAATCGCCACTTGGATGCATGTGATACGTGTTAAACTGTACTGTATACTGTACTTTACTATAGAGACCTGCATGTGGTAATATATAGCCGAAACTATGATGAGTGATCGTGTAACTCCATATCTCTCAATAACATATCTGGCGACGGTACGATAAACCCACGATTTCTGACGGGGTGAATTATTAGAGTTGAATATGTTTGTGGAAGGATCAATCCATCGTCGTGGTCGCGGGTGATCCAGCAGTTCTTAATTGTCGCACATTATATCAATTCATTATACTCATCGTCATCTGAGCGATACATTCGGCGTAATAGGATCATATATGCGCCTGATGCATGCTGCATGTATAGGTTGAAAGAGACAGCGACGGCGATGACGAGGACCCTTTGCCTGGAATTCCTGCTTATCCGTGAGTGATATCCGTAAATTGAGTTAATTTTCGGTGTGAACTCCGTACGTGTGGCGATGAGGCCATTTCTTTTCCTTTCCCGTAGTGTGGAACTGAGTGCTGCTGCTGCAGGAGCGGGCGGGGAAGCTATATAATACTGGAGTGTCGTCGGGGTGTGCTACTGAAGGGGAAGTCTGGAGCAGGGTTCGTCGGAGGGAGGCCTATACATGGTGGTGCTACTGCTGCTGCCGGAACTACCTTGCGAGCAAGCTGCCTGCCTGATGCCAGTGTCCCTCTGCTCTGTATCCCCAGAGCATATGCTCCTGTGGCTCCCATTCCGACCATTCTTGCCCTCGCCGTCATCAGAGTGAGTTCATCGTCATTATTATTATTATTATTACTGTATTATTATGCCGTCTCTTGTGTAAATCATTGCCTCGTCTGATGCGTGAATCTTCGCCATCGGCAATCGTTCTCCTCGCTTTCATATATCATCATCATCAGCGATCTTGTGCACTTCTGTGCTCTGAAAATGTCTCATGTGATATTGTGCGTGCTGTGACAGTGAAACGAAATTCACGCCCTTTGCTAGTATGTTTCTCAAATTTGATTGCATCGTATATAATATCCGCTTCTCTTTTTGTTCGGCGATTTTTGACCGTGTATACATGAAGATCCAATCGTGAGGAACATAAAAAGAAACCCTGCTAATTTTTCCATCATCGGCTGACAGCGCATTCAAATGCGAAAACCGACGTTTATACTGTAACAGTGTAACTGTATATACGTAAGTGAGTAAAACCGGATCGAGAATAAAGGTGATACGCGGAAGTATCGAGTTTAGAGGTTCTGAAATTTTTCAAGTGCCTTTATATGAAACACATTCGAGAATACATGCGTGCTTCATATATTCTGGATCCCTGTGATTCATTTATATTCCCGCAAGTGTATTTTTTGTAGTTGAACGTTAAACGCGTCGGAAACAAAATAGTTTGGGCTTTAGTTTCATAGATGTCGCCAATGAGCATGAAATTAGAGTACTGTACAGTAATTTCAAGTCCGGTTCCCTTATGATTCTCGCTGTGATTTTAATAGGAAAGAAAGTCTTGGTGGGATTCCTTCGAGCTTATTTCAAGTAGTGTGTATATCCCTCGATGAAGGAGCGACGGAATTGATTGATTTGAGGTTGTTTTTTTTGTGTGTGTGTGTGTGTGAGGAAAATGAGTGATGGTTTTTGAAAACGGGCAGACGGCGATGAGTTGCTGATGCTGCTGGGGAACGTCGTCGACAGAAACCCTCATTATACTGAATGTCGGCTCTCGGGGGCCCTGAGGAAAAATCAATTACTGCCAAGTGGTGAAAAGCAGGAAAATTGAGGCACTTCTCCAGCTGTATGATGATGGGGGGGAAGAGGAACAGGGATGAGGGGAAATGCCAGCATGTGAGACCTTCATGTGCAGTAGTATATAGTACAGAGTACAGTGGAATAAGGAATATAGTGTATGTATAGGTATGGGGCATTCAGGAGCAATTACCAGGAGTGAGACTATCCTGTCTGTGATGGGGCCATTTCCACATCTCCCTCATGCAGGTGCTGCTGCTTCAGAGAGAGAGAGATGTGGAATGATGATGCCTCACTCTTGTATACAGTACTGTACAGAATATACAGTACTGTGTATATGCCACTGCACTGTATTGTACAGCAGTGTGTATACCTCTTATTCTGCTTGCAGCATCACAGGGCAAACAAAATTGTGACCTGTTGGGTAAAGCTAGAATAACCTGTGATCCTGACTGATGAGTAATTCAAACATTTTACAAATTTCTGTACTGTATATATGCTGAGGGGCAATGAGGTCATAAGTGCTGTGTCATTTTCTTCCCTCATCAATGTGTGAAAAATTCAGTCATATACTTTATTTCAATTTGTCATGGTCTATATGCATACTCTCTCTCTCTCTCCAGCACTTTATTAATCCTCTTATTACTGTATGTTGACTCAAGAACCACCTGCCCTCAAGAGTAATAAGATACGCACCTGAGTTTTTCATTTGAAAGTTTTGATGAAAATGTATTGCCCAAATTAAGATGCTGCTGTGCATGCAATTTTTAGTGATACTCTAAAATCACAAAATGTTGAAAATATAGGGTATCCAAATTTGAATGTAGTCATAAATTGAACTAGATTTCAACTATTTTTCAAATGCTTCAATTAAAATAATTTTTTCTGTTTGACTTTGTTCAAAATTTCCCTTCAGGATCAAGTATAATGCACACCAGAATTTTTATACTTTTTCAAAAATGTAAACCTATCTATAACATGCACCCTTCTCTTCACTCTGAAATTTGAGAGAACATGTGTTTGTGGTGCTTGAGTAAATATGGTATTCTTATTTTAGTCTTTGGGCTATTATGATGTGGGCCCAGGAAGCCAAAGAAAAAATGTAATTTGATGCCTTTCAAAAGAAAGTGAGTGATTCATGAGGGAAAAGTACCCTTGCCTCCAAGTTCAGTATCATTTTTCCACTCATTTATTGACAGATTGAGGCTTAAAATAGAAAACAATTTCTGCTATTCCTTTTTACACTTTATAGTAATAATTGCTCTGCCTTGGCAATTAAAAAAATGAAAAATGCAGTAACTTTATAAATGTCTGGCATTATAAAATTATATATTTTTTACAGAGAATGCCAACAATTCTATGTACTTATACAGAGGTATCAGAATTCAATTCCCCAAATGTCCATATTGTGTTGAAATGTATTGATTGGAATCAGTTTAAATTGGGAGACAACTTTTATTTTCATGGAATTATGGTGAGTATATTTTGTACATAAAACACCAATTAAATATTATATAATGTAAGTCTAAGGGAAACTGAGACTCGACTTGGGGACATTTTATATGGTGAGTATATTTTGTACATAAAACACCAATTAAAAATTATATAATGTAGGTCTAATTGAAAATGAGACTTGACTTGGGGACATTTTGACTTAGGGACACTCTTGATGCACCAATTACGTACGCATCTCGGGGTCTCACTTTCATCCCCCAGTTGCAATTAACCAGCATCAGGACATACTGTATATACAGAGTCCACGCATGTTTGATGTGTTGCATCTGTTTGGTCTTTTTGTTGTTGTTGAAAGAATGTCAAGTTCATTTTCCGCGAGTATATAATTCTGTACATCCCATCAGCATATGCATGAAGCAAATTAGGAGGAGGATGAGTTGTGTCTGCGCATTCCTGGCATACTAGGACAGCTTTGATATGAAGCATAATGCATGAGGTGTTTTGTGCGGTTTACGTATATAACATCCAACAGCAGCAGCAGCAGCAGAAGGTTTGCTTGATGGATTTTCTTGTTTTTTTGTTGTTGTTGTTAGTTGTTGTGAGCAAGATATGAGACCTTGGAGCTCACTTTTTGAGATGCTGGTGAAGGAGTGAGTGTGTGTGTGTATCTATCACATGCATCTTCAAACAAACACACACACACACACACGGGCTAGTGATGTGAGAGAGATATATACAAGGGGTCTAACGAAAGTTCTTGGAATATAAATTGAAATGGCCTATAATTGAGCTGAAAAAGAATTATCCTTTAGGGAAAACATAATCTTTGGCACAACAAAAAGAAACAGGAAAAGTTATTCTCTGGAACAAGAAAAAATAATCAGCCCTGTTTGACACATTTTTGTTGTTGAATGTTTTGCAAAAGTCACCCTGGCAGAGTTTTGCTCTCCATTCAAAAGATGAGGCACCCTTCCTGCAGATTTTGGTGTTGATCGGATGTAAATTAATTCCAAGGGTTGCCTCCAGGTTGATTTCAAGAATTCTGAGGGGAAACATGGGCTATACAGCAACAAAATCTGCTGGAAGGGTGCCTCATCTTTTGAATGGAAAGCAAAACTCTGCCAGGGTGACTTCTGCAAAACATTCAACAACAAAAATGTGTCAAACAGGGCTGATTATTTTTTCTTGTTCCAGAGAATAACTTTTCCTGTTTCTTTTTCTTGTGCCAAAGAATATGTTTTCCCTAAAGGATAATTCTTTTTCAGCTCAATTATATGCCATTTTAATTTCTATTCCAAGAACTTTTGTCAGACCCCTTGCATATATATATATATGAGCTCAGGGCAGGTCTCTAATGTACACATCACTCACTCACTCCATGGCACCTGTAGGATGGAATGGGATTGGATAGCCAGGAGCAGCAGCAGCAGGAGGATGAGGGGGGGAAGAAGCTTCTGATGGAACAAGTGGGAAGGACAAGAGAAAAAGAAGGAGAGGAGGTTGCTGGTGCTGGTGCTGGTGAAAGGCAGCCTGGATGAGCTATATAACAGCAGGAGAGACATTTAAAGGAAAGGGGGGTTGGGGGGAGGAGGAGAAGAAGTGAGGTGGGGAGCATGTATGTATTAGTGTATAGGTGTATATACACAGAGGGCAGCACCAGCAGAAGCAGCAGAGACATATAGCTACTTCATCTTGTGCTGCTGCTGGTGACGCATGCAGGTTGGGGTGTGTGTGTCTCTCTCTCTCTCTTTCTCTCTATGATGAGAGGAGCCTGTTGCTTCATAGAGAACCTGTGGCTCCTGTCTCTGCTTGGGGGGAACCTGCTTGCTGCTGCTGGGCAACTCAACTGATGCCCATCATCCTTTCCCATATCCCAGTTATATGCATGCTCATGCTGCTGCAGCCACCTGTCTTCAATCAAGTCTCCTGCTGCTGCTGCTGCTGCTGTACACATTATATATGTATACAATGTACAGTTAATGTATGCATGGTTTTTCTTGGAATTTTCTTTTCTTGTTTCACCTGATGGAAAATTGCATATTCACAATGGGTGCAGAAATTATGCATATTGTTGGCTCTAAATCTGCTGCTGCTGGGCACCAGCACAAAGAGACAGATTTTTGCAATCACCATGTTGATTAATTGAATTAGTCAACAGCCTCTTTCTTTGGGTAAATAAAATGAAATGAATCTTGCACATTTCAAAGCAGTCAGTTTTAGCCAAGATGGTTAGCTTTTTTTTTCTTCTCTTGACAAAAGACTGGTTTTTTTCAATTATTGGATTGATTAAATAAATTATTAAGTATATAGCCTCTTATTATTATTATTATTTTGTGATTGCTCCTATGATGCTGGAATATGGCATGGCAATTAATTTCTGCCCAATATGTGCAGCAAACTTTCTTTGACTTTATGGGTTTAGCCCTTTGGATAATACAAGGGAAGTGGAAAGAAAGGAAATCCCAGGACCTACCCCCTAATAACAAGATCATAGATACTACATCCCTAGACTGAGACCTGCTCATATTTCGTTCGGGTCCTAAAAAGAAGGGGGGTCGACAAAATTAAGGCTGGGGGACACACGCAACTCTATAAGCTCCTTGCTGCTGAGACTCTGAGATGATGTTGTAATCCTCCGTCTCTATTTTTTTTTCTCTGTGTGTAATATTTTATTTAGAAAAACCTATAGGATTGAGCATCAGAAAATGAAGAAAAAAGATTTCTGGAAGATTATAATATCTACTAAGTACAGAAGAGCAAAAAACTGGAATATTTACTTGGAAGTATTTACGACGTACAACCTTTTCAACTACTCACCAATAACAAAAAGGAAAAATAATAAAACGTCCACCCAGGTTTCCTACGACACAGCCAAGAAAAATGACCTTTTTGACAGAAATCTGTTACTGCATGAATGGTGACAGTACAGTATACAAGCAAGGATTTCCCAGCAGTGGATTTGTTGCTGTTTATAATTAAAGGTACAGTATTGTATATGTATATATACAAGTATGAATTTATTGAACTGATTTTTTTCCTCATTGAATATCTACCAGATTGAAGGTATTTTTTATGTGTGTGCAGTTTTTGTCAATTTGAGGAGGAAAATGGCTGCTGTTGGAATGTTGGGGGGATCATCTTCATCAGAAGGAGAAGCATTAAGAGCAAGCATTGGATGTGCCAAGCTTCAGACCACCTTTTGGAAACCCTACCATCACAGAAAATCTGAGCCAGGGTTAAAGATCCTGCTGTTATCTTGTCTCTAGTATTTGTCCTGCTCTTAGTTAGCAGCTGAATTTCAGGTACAGTGGCTCATTTATTCCTTCTTTAACCTTTGATGACAGGGTATCCTAATGTAGTTACTATAGAAAGGAATTTAGGCATGTTGTATTATTTGCAGTTGAATTGTGATAACTTCAACATACCTCCATTTGTCAAATCTTGTTTCCAGTTCATTGTCTGAATTTCCAGAGAAGCAATGATTTTTAAATCCTCAAATTGACTTCCCCTCAAATCGCTATAACTCATATTTTCTTGAGGCCCTTTGGTTGTTATTTTTATCAACACAGGAACAAGAAAGCAGTCAAAATTAAAAACAGGTGTTTTGAAAGGAAGTGAAAGACTAATTGGGAAAATGGAACAAGTTCAGTATCCTGTCAACTCCTTTGCAAGGCAGTTTTTGGCCAAAAAATATGTCTGATTTCAATTTCCTTTGATTCTTTTTTTTTAAGGCAAAAATGGTAGTTTAATTGATCTTCCCCAAGTTGAATTATTTTGCTGGTCTCATGGGATTTGACTTGAAGAGCTTCAACTGTACTTGAGTATACCACATGCACCTTTTTTTTCTTTCCTGGAAATGCATGCTAAAAGATTGAGGTGCACCTGAAGTACCTTATTGTACTTGGGTATAAGTATTTGAAATTTATTTGGTGGGCATAATATTCATATCACACAGTCAATTACATGAATGTAGAAAAGCTACAAGGGTAAACATTTTAAAGCTCAATAAGAAAATACTTTTGCTTCCTATAATCAGCTTTGTTTATTATTTCCAGGTATTATTATATTTAATCCTACATTTAAATTTATGCATGTATCGTGTATATTTATACTGCAGTTTACTTAATTCATGGATCACCAAATAAATGTGGGGGGATACGTTCTCAGTCAGATTCGAGGAGTCTCACAATGAAGTTCCCCGCCTGTTATTAATTCATTCGTTTTATAGTTTGTTTATGATGATTCTGTCTCTCTTCATCTCCAATGGGTATACAGTATTGTAATATCTGTCCTGTAGTAATGTACTTTAAAAATTAGTTATACACGAGTATATGTGATCATACTGTACTGCACTGATGCATAGTTCTGGATAAACTGGGCCTGACGAGGAGGATGTCCAAGAGCAAGGAGAACTCGGGCAGCTTCAAGGTGTCCTCGCCCTCGGCGTCCATCAAGATGCTGAGCCCCAAGATGCAGAGATCCGTGAGGATCCACGACACCCAGATCCAAAACCTGTTTGAAAGGGCACGGTTCGACCAACACGTTGCCGGGTATCTCTTCAAGCGCACTTCGGACAACACCAAATGGCGCTGCAGGTTCTAAATATATATCTGTATATACTGTATTTCAAGAACATTATTTAAGCAAGGATACGGTATAGACTATAGAGTACATTTGTATCTGTACTTTACATGAAGTTTGGTGCCATTGAGAATGTTCGAATTATAAAAAAGGGGGAAATGGGAGCCTTCATCTGTCTTTACATTGAAATTGGGAAAGGGAGGAAGTGATTTAGGGGGAAGGGGTGCAAATTGGCAGATGACATATATTAAAATATATACAGCGTGTACAAAGTTGGATCTCTCAATCTAAATCAATGATGAAGGGCCCCCAAAGAGAACAATAATTGACTTGAAAAATTTGTTTGAGTTGGAGAATTGCAGTATAGTATTCGTTTGAGTGCTATATGTGCACCTTTTATTCTGAAAAGTGAGAAGAAAAATCATAGGTGATGGCATACATTTTTGAAAAAGTTTCAGAAGTTTATTTGTGCATTATACTGTACTTGATTCTAATGGGAAAATTTTGAACAAGTTCATCAGAAGAACTTGTTTTTATGAACAGTTTGTTTTTACAATTATTTGAAGTCAGGTTTGATTCATTCTTCATTGGGAATGAAAGTTTATTATTGAATTTTTACCCTGATAACCCTGATGGGTGTGAATCTTTCTCAAGACTGTGTGCGTATTACTCAATTAAATTTGGTATTTGGCTTCATTTGGTTGGGTTAATATGAATGGAAACTGTTCCCTGGCCAAATTTTTATAGAACTGCTGTTTATGATTCATAGGTTACAGAAGGAAATGATTGTGTGAGTCAGCTTTCTCCACCCATAACTTTTTTTCTGTGAATATCTTTTTCTATGGGTCTTAGTTGGAAGACAAACTGTTAATTTGTATGTAAAGATACTGTAACTACTGTGGGATCACCAAGTTGTTGCAGATTCAGACTCATTATAAGGAATTATGAAGGGAACTTTATGTTTGTTTTTCAGATGGTTCCTGCTGTACCAGAATCTCCTGTTCTATGCAGAAACTGATGAGGCCAACAAACCCTCAGGGGTGGTGTTTCTTGAGGGCTGTTACTGCGAGAGACTCATCACCCCTCTGGGGTCAGGACCGAAAGGAAAGGACTCTGACAAGCAGCTTTCAGTAAGTCTTCATTCCTAATATCATTATCATTATTATTTTTTTTGAAGTGAGATTCCTCAGTTTATAATTCCCTTATTCTGGCGATGATACAGTATTTATTGATGTTTTATTGGCCATGACAAAATTCCTGGATTTCATCATGTGCTCTTTATGGCCTTTTTTTTAAAATACTTTCAATTTTGGAAAAATTCTTCTGATGAATGAAGTACTATGCATAAGTATTGACTCTTTTGATGTTGTAGAATGGCATTCTTTTCATCATTATTTCAGCACTGTTTTGCCATCACCTACCGGAGGGAAAACCAAAGGCATTATGAGCTGATGGCAGAAACAGAGTCGGACTGCAAGGCTTGGATAGATGCCATCAAGCAAGCCAGGTGAATTGGGCAACATTTATTGCATTGTGCTTTTGTGAAGCAGGTGCAGCACTTGAAGAGGAAGAACATAATTTTTATTTGTGCCTTATTGATGGGTGTCATTTTGGTACTTTCCTGTTATCTCTGTACCTTCCCTCTGACAAATTTAACCTGACCTAACCTAACTTCACCTAGCCCCCTCCCAACTCCCAAAATTAGTTTCAGCAGAATGCGGAAAAATAAAATTCACAGTTTCTGGTAGGTTGTCGTGATTATGAACTTGTCCTAAAGATTTTTCTGGATGGTAGTGTGGTCTAGGAATGAGGTACTGAGATAACAGGAAAGTACCATTTTTTGGAGTTGTTATTATGTTTTTAATGTGATGTTTGCTTGATGTAATTTTGTGCAGCTTCAACAAGATGCTGTTGCAAAAGGAGGAATTGGAACAGAAGCACTTGCATCTACTGCAAATAGTGGAGAGTGAGAAGACGGCCAAGTGGCAATACACCCAACAGTGCGAGGAACTGACTTTGGAGATCAAGAAGTTGAGAACTGAGGTTAAAATTTTCTCACCCAAGATGCTTTATGCGTATCTCAAGAGCTCGATTTGTTTTTTTGCAGTTGTGCCAATTGAAGAGAGAATGGAAGTTTTTGCCGAATACGAAATCCCGGTCTGCGAGCAGTTCTGAAGAAGAACCCGAGGAGATCCGGAAAATCAAAAAGGTTCAAAGTTTCTTCAGGGGTTGGCTGTGCAGAAGACGTTGGAAGCAGATTGTGGAAGAGTATATTCATTCTCCTCATGCTGAGAACATGAGGAAGCGCAACAGGTCACTACAATATATAATTTATTTTTCGCCTTACTTTTTATAATTGTCATTCAAATACATTATTTGAGCCCTGGTTCATCATCTTATTTGTCTATAATGTCCATTCTCTTTCATGTACAGTATTCAGAATAATTTTGGATGAATGAGAATGGATTTCATTCCAACAATAATATAACAAGGTGTTCTGGATTGGAAAGTGACCTTATACTGAAAAAAAGTGAAAATTCTGCATGACCAGATTCATGTTGGAGAAAAGGTGATTTAACCCTACTACATTTTTGAACAAAAAAAAATTCAAGACAAAAAATATAGATGATTTTTTGAAAGTTTGAGGTTTTTATATCAAAGCCAACATTTTGATGAAGAAAAATTGAGAAATTATTGTCTTTTCTGGAATAGCAACACAATTTTATAATTTCCAAGAATGAGTTGAAAGCTTTAAATTACCAGGTTTACTTTTGAATTTTGTTCTCACTCTGGAATATTGATAAATTTATGGGGAACCAAAGCAAAATCTTGGTTTACATGAAATAATTTCTGCACAGCAGCAAAAATAATTTTAGAATAGATGAGTTTTATGATGGGGAAACCCACTGTATATGAAAGCATTTGATTCCTCCTGTTGAACCCTTTATGCTTGAATTTTGTTCTTTTTAGCAAAGGAACTTTGACCTGCCACATTTGCAACTTGAAAAAAAATTTTTGAAAGTCAAATTGCTACCAACTATAAAACATGATTTCAAGTAATCCAGTTTCCAGCGACCTTTATTTCAAATTACTAATGAGATTTTGAACCTAGCTCCATCAAAGTAGATGTTGCATGTGGTACAAAATTATTAATTTCATTTTAAACTGGCCTTTTGAAAACTTCAAAGTGCTCTTTCTTCAACTATCTTACATGCAGCTTAGTATTTCGGATGGTGGAGGCAGAAGAAGAGTATGTAAGACAGCTGCAGATCCTCATCTCAGGGTTTCTAAGACCCTTCAAAATGGCGGCCTGCTCAAGGAAGCCCATCTGCACACATGAGGATGTCAACTCCATCTTCCTCAACAGTGAAACTGTCTTCTTCCTCCACCAAATCTTCCTCAAGGGTCTCACTGCTAGGATGGAAAATTGGCCCACTCTAGTGCTTGGTGAGGTTTCAATGCATGACAAATCCATCAGTGAGGAAATTTGGAATGTCTATAATATGAAGGGAGGAATTCCTTTTTTTTTCAGGAGACTTGTTTGACATGCTGTTGCCCATGTTGTCTATATACCAGGAATACGTGCGGAATCATCACTACAGTTTGCAGGCGTGTTATATAACATTTGTAAAATATGAAGTCTTGAATGTATGAAAAGACTCCTTGATTTTCCAGGTCGTGACAGAGTGCAAGCAAAATGTGGAGTTTGCGCATTTTCTTGACAAATTGGAAAACAAGTCTGGGATCCAAGGAAGAACTCTGGAGAACTTTTTGACCTATCCAATGCATCAGGTAAATTGTTTAAATAATGACCATCATATGATGGGCAGCATCAACATATTTTAGAAAATAATGTTTTGATATTTAATTGAACCTCTTCAAGTGAGGAGAGATATTCAATTGCATTTTTGAGTTGATGAAATTGATTGTATTCTGGTATCTGCTCAATATTCATGAAGTTTTCAAAGGAATGAGATGACAAACATCCCTGGTGAAGAGCCTGAAGGAAATAATTTTGCTTTTTTTTATTGTTCTCTGGAAAAGGTTTTCTAGAATTTAGCCCCAATTCAATATCGAAATGGTTTAAAAAATTTTGACAAAAAGGGAGATTGGTCAGAAATGTTATGAGCTAGAGAGGATTACATTGCATTTGACTTGAGACAAATTGGCCAGAGATACAGTAAAAAATCAAATTTGGGAAAATTGTAATAATTACGCATTATTAACAAACATGCAATTTTTTTTTACAGATCCCGAGATACATAATCACTTTGCACGAGCTGCTGGCTCACACGCCTTACAATCACGTTGAGAGGAAGTCTCTGGAAAATGCGCGGAATCAGTTGGAAGACCTGTCAAGGCAAATGCACGACGAGGTTGGTGAAATTGCCCTGTACAGTATATGAGAATGGATACTTATTATATACTGAGGGAGAGATATACTGTATATTTGTACGACACGTGACGTGTAAATAAATGATGACAGGTGAGTGAGACGGAGAACATCAGGAAGAACCTGTCAATCGAGAGGATGATTGCTGAGGGCTGTGATATCCTGCTGGACATGAACCAGGTCTTTGTGAGACAAGGTGATTGTGGTGCTGCTGGGGTTTTCTTCATATTGTATTTCTTCTCTTGCTGATGCGTCAAATGACTCAACTTTGGTCACTTTCTGTGCTGTGCTGCTCATTTGTACACAGGGACTCTTCTCCAGCTGCCAAAGAATAGGAAGAGCTCTTCCATGAGGAGTCTCATGGGGAATTTCAAGAGCTCTGAGAAGGACAATGTCAGGCAGTGCTTCCTCTTCACCAATCACCTCATCATTGCCACCAGGTATGTGGTATATATGAGCATATTCTCAGTCAGCGCCAGCATTATTGGCATACATGCAGTCATGCTTGAAACAGGATAGGATTTCCACATCTCATGAGAAGAAATAAGAAACCAACTTGATTAAAATCAGAAAAATGGCGATTCTGGGCAGAAAATTTGAAAAAATGCTGAAAAAAAGTGAGTTCCTATACATTTTTTCTTGGCATCCACCCTAGATCAGTGTTCCCCAAACTTTTTGGGCCCACAGACTGCGAGAAACTTTCCATGAAATTTTGTGCAGATTGGCAAATTTACAGAAGATTTTTTGCAGATTGGCAAAAAATGTTGTGTTTGAGAGTCTCAGGTGTTTGAAAAATAAAGTTAAGAACCAGGGTGAAGCAATTTCAGTGGAATCCCTTTAAAAATAATTAAAAAGGTTGGCTTGAAGACATGTTTTTCAGAATTAAATATTAAAATAATTCATTTCAGCAGGTAAAAAATTTGCCTGAAGCATTATTAGGAGAACATCCAAGTGTTACTTCTCATCAAATAATTTCAACTGCCATATTGTCTTTCCAAAATTTCAGAGGAAAATAACAGACTTCATTGCTACTTTAAATACATGTATTATGCTGAAGAAAATGTCCTTTGGATTGGAAAATAACTTCTGCATATATACTGGTGCAGGTCTGCAGATCATGGGGTTGGGGAACACTGCCCTGCAAGAATATGTATATGTTTTGTATGCTTGTCCAAATAACCCATAATTTAGTTGGAGCAATAGTTGGAGTTATTGAAGGGAAAACTGTTCCATGAGTTTCTTCTGAACACTTCAAATAAGTTTCAGAAAGTGATTGAAATCTTTTGAGTTTTAGCAGCTGCATTTGTATAATTGCACAGAAGAAAGTTAAAATGCTGACTCTATAGAAAGGAAAACACTCAAGCCAAAAACTGTTGCACACTTCTTACCAAACTTGAAATAGGAAGACTAATGCCTTTTAACTCAGGTTTCAAAATATCAAAATGCCAAGCATGGCAAATGAAATTCATTTCAGCTCAAACTTTGAGACAAGACACAGGAGGTTATAGCTGAAATATCCTGTGAAGATCAGCTGGTTAGTGCTGGTCAAAGCAGTCATGATGCTGGTTCAATTTTCCAACAGTTTACAGGACCACAACAAAACTGAGTTCAAAAATAACCTGTTGTGATTTTGATTCATGAAAAAAAAAAATAGGACATCAGGAGGAAAGCTGCACCTGGTGGACAAAGTGGGACGCATAGCCCTGAGTGACGTGTCCCTCATTGAAGACCCCCCGGAGACTTGTTTCTACGATGACCAAGATGGCGGGTCTTTGAACTCATCTCTGTCCTCGTTGTCCAGCGACAGCAGCTCTGGGCCAGCTATGCACCACATCCTGGCAGATGGGAGCAGCGGGAAGGAAACATATCATAATTTGGACTTTAAGATTGTGGTGGAGCAGAAAAGTGGTCCGCCTGTGACTGTTCATTTAGTGGCGTCAACCATGCAGGAAAAACAGGCTTGGGTCACTGACATCAGTCAGGTCAGCATTGAAAGGATGACCCCCTTGAAAAACATGCTGTGCAGTGACTGGGCTCATTATTACAATATACTTTTAAGATATTGTATGTACTGTATATACTCAATGTACAAATCCATGTACATGAGTAAGGGACTCCATGGAGAATGATTCTAAAAAAATTGTCTAAAAATGTATCCCCAGCATGTAAGATATGCAACCCAATTTTATTGTTTGAAAATTTCAGTACTGTATTTTGAAAATAAAATAAATCAGAAGCTGCATTTTGACTTGTATTGAACTTAAATTAAATGGTAATTTTACATTGCTTCCATTGAATCTTTCTTGTTGAAATGAGAAGTGTCCAAAAATTCCTGTGAGACTCAAGTCTAATATGCGCAACAAAGCTTTTTAAAATAGTGAAGATTTGTGTATACTCACCTACTTGTGATGTGCATTCTCTTTTGTTCTTCTTGGTTTAAAAAAAAAAAGTAAAGGTGGTACTTGAGTAAATATGGTATGCATACTCTCTGTGTAGTGCTTGGACAATGTGCACTTCAGCAGTGCAAACCTGCTGAACCCATCAGGACTCAAGGATGGCTCTTCAACAGCCATGTCAGCTTCAGCAGTCAAGTCAGACCCAAGGCTCTTCAAGGATGATGTAGACATCAGGTTCTCCAGGACACTGAATTCTTGCAAGGTAAATATTTTCCATATTGGTTAACTCTGTTTCTTGCAATTTCTTGTGGATTTACAGGATGAACTAGAGGTTATTGGTTGTATTTTCTTCTTTATATACAATTATTGCCCTTGCATGCAGGTTCCACAGATTAGATATGCCACCCCTGAGAGGCTGTTGGAGAGACTGACAGACCTCAGGTTCCTGTCAGTGGACTTCCTCAACACCTTCCTGTTGACCTACAGGGTCTTCACTGATGGCATGACTGTCTTGGAGGCCCTGAAGAAAGTCTACAATGCCACTGAGCCCCCAGAGGCTGATAACTTGTATCCCAACATCCCAGGAGGAGGCCATCACCTGTGAGACCCAAGCAGCTATATTTGTTTTCTGATGTTGAAACAATTTTAGAGAATACTTGTTTTTCTTTTACCTCGACGCAGACCGAATGTGATTTTCTCGAGATCACCAGCTATGAGCAGACAAGAAAGCTTTGATTCTCCTCTTCTGGACTCCAGGAGAAGCAGCTGCGCATCCAGAAGAACATCTGGTGAGAATGATATGTTATTCAAACCATTTCATTTGAAAATAACATTTGTGTATAACCCATGTATATGAAAATATTAAATTTTGCTTCTCCTTTTGCATGTTATATCATCAGGGACCTCAGACTGTTATGGGAACATAGATGTCACTGCTCTCACAAAAGGACAGCACTGGAGAGTCAGCTACAGAAAATGTGAGTGGATGCCTTATTTTATTGTGCTTTATCATTCTTCATGTGTCATTATTTGGATATCCAAAGTATTTCATGTGTATTATAGATTTATAGTGCATCATCCTGAGCTTATTTGTTTGCAGAAATATCCTGAAATCCCGGAATGGCTTTTGATGTACTGTATATGTATATGATGTATATTGGAAGTTTGCTTCATCTTATTTTGTACTGGGTTCAATATTATACTGTAGTATATTATGCAGTTGTTTACTTGTGTGTATGGTAACTCACAGTCAGCAATTGATGCCTATGTGAATTTGAAGGGGGGGAAAACAAATGAAAACTTGTTGATTCTGCTGCTGTGCTGCATATTGAGAACATGCTGGGAATAAGTTGTTGGTGTTTTATCCCCCCATTTGTTTTATGTATATATGCAGTATACTGTTGTGTGATGTTGTTGTTTTTGGTGAGTGTTTGTGATTTGTTGGCAGCATGTGGCTGTTGGTGCTGGGCTGCTGGTGAAGAGGTTTGATAGCGAAAGTGATAAAAATACAGGTCGCTTTCCCTCAGTTGAGGAGGAGCAAAGGGAGGCAGCTGGGCTGCATCTCATCCAAGAGACTGCTGGCAGGGATGACAATGATGACGAGTCCAGCAAGACCAATAACACCAGCAGGGATCAACAACAACAACAGCAGCAACACAGAGTGTCAGTGTCTAGTCCAGTCAAGTTGTCTGGACCCAGTCTGCCTCAGCAGTCTTTGCTGCTAGACACCAATAATAAGACAATGATCAAGTCTGCTGATGTGCTGGAGGAAAAGTTCCTGGCCATTCCCTCATCCAGTGGCAGAACAAGTGGGCAGCAGCAGACTCTCATTACTGGCTCTGCTGCTGTTGCGAGCAGCACCAGCACCAGCAGCACTGCTGACACTACAAATGGTAAATTCTCAATCATGATGAACAGCCCTGTGTAATAATAATACATTGAAATATAATTGCATCAATAGTAAACACTGTTACAACGATTTTTTCAGTAAAACAAACTTTTTTCCAAGTCCTGATGGCAAAAAACCTATGAGGTACATATTTGTAAAAAGTCTCTTTTTATAATAGATTTCCCAATCCCTGTATAACAACCATTTTTTAGGAATTTAAGATAGATTTCTCATCAGGGGAAGAAAACTCCAACCCCAAATGTGACAGAGTGATTCTTTCAGCATGGATGGAAGCTGAAATCAATGACAAACATGGTTCCAAGTGGTTCCACAAATCATCCTCTCCTAGGATGGAGAAATTGGTGCAACTGATGGAATGTATGATTTAAACTTGTTTTTTTTTTTCAGAAGGATCCCTCAGTTTTCCAAAATAATAATATAGAAAATGTGAGAATTAAAAAAAACAAGCTCTATATAATGGATCACAGTATATAGGCAGGTCTGATGTGAAAATGTTTTCCAGTAATTAAGTTTTGAAAATCTTGCTATAACAATCAAGTTATTCAGTATAACAAACTTTTTCCAAAGACCTTGAAAATGCGTTATTATGAGATTTTACTGCGGTTCTTTTTCTCAATTAGTGTTGAGTGTGTGCGAGTATAGGCAGCAGACTCATGTTGGAAATGTCTTCCTCCAGTTTCCCTGTTTTCAAAATGTCTTCGAGCGTATGTAATTACTTGCAAAATTACCCCGTCCACTGATGGGTTATTATTACTGTATTGCCCTGGGGGAAAAACATGCTTTTGCGCTTGTGTGTATATATTATAAGATGTAAGAATAAAGTCTCAGTTTCCCCTCCACCTCTCCTCTCTCATGAATGCTTCAGCACATCCCACACATTCATGATAAACCTTATCGACATGTGTCAGGCCAGAGAGTGCTGCAACTTGTGTGATATATATATATATGTATCCAGATCTCATGTATGAGAGGAGCCAGTGACCTGGAAAAGCCTGTGGTGCTATTTATGGAATCTGATACGTGTTTTTCTTTTATTGCTGAAAAGAAAGACTGCATTTTGCTCAGGGATGTCATAAAACAACACAATAAGCCACCAGCAGAATTATTCATAGCCTCTTTGATTTATGGACTTTGTGTGTGTGTGTGTGTGTGTCAGGGATTGGTGCTGATGAGAGGTCAAGTGCTGCCAGGACAGCTGGAGGATCCCTGATAGACCTTGGAGCAGCTGCTGGGAATTTCAGGGGAGAAGCCCCAGCAGCAGGACCAGAAGTGGGACAGAGATCAAAGGTTTTTATCAGTGTCAAAATGTGTTTCATGTTGTCTTTGTATATGTATACTACAGTGCTGACTGAGAATGTCATTAAGTACTATAATGACAAAAATCCATGACAAAAAAATAAATTTATGTTTGGAAGTAATTGCTGAAATTTTTAATTCAAGACTGATGAAATTTCAACAAAAATTATATTGAATTTGTGTTTGTATCACATTTTCATTTGCCAGT
Source organism: Notodromas monacha (assembly GCA_905338405.1). Taxonomy (NCBI): domain Eukaryota; kingdom Metazoa; phylum Arthropoda; class Ostracoda; order Podocopida; family Cyprididae; genus Notodromas; species Notodromas monacha. The sequence goes on from CAJPEX010001724.1 coordinate 28,186, forward strand.
TTGGTTTGCATCTACAAACATATTACAATTGTTTTTAGTCTCTGAAATTCTCCTTTTTTCAAAGTATATGATGTGCACCAGGAATATTGCAGGAAAAAAATGTGTGCAGCACTCAATTAAGATGTTGATTCCAATTTTTGAGAAAAAAGGTGTGTGTTGTTGGGCTTGAGCAGTGATTGTCATTGTACATGATGTGTGGACTTCTTGACATGTATGTCCTTCTAAATTGCTGCATTGTAGAGTGTGACAGCCATGACCATGACCATGGGCACTCTACCCCCACCACCAGTGGCAGCAAGGGGTTCATCAGCTGGTCTCAACATGAGACCAATGCCCATGGCTGTGCAGAATCTGCAAGCCTCTGAGTCATCCTCAGCCCCCATCAGCAACAGCTCAGCATGTCACCAGCACCAACAGCATGCATCTGCAGACTCTGCTGGCCCATCATCATCAAGGCCTGTCCCTCCTCCTCCTCCTTCTTCTTCTTCAGTGCCCAGAGCTGAGACCCCACCAGCAGAAGACAATCCTAGTCTGGCAGTGCCTGGCAACACCAGGAAGAATCAGCAGCAACAGCAGCAGCAATTGCATCCCCTGCAGCAGCACAGGCCTTCACAAGTGCTGAAATTTGAGCCTGCCAACCCAGAGATGCCAGCAGCAGGGACAGGATCAGGAGCACCCTCAGGTACAACTAGTGGTGGTGGTGGACAGCAATCTGCAGCAGTTTCAAAGCCCATAGTGAAGATATCTTCAGGGGACAATGAGTCTGCAGCTGGCTCCCTGGTGCCATCTGGTGGTGGCATCAACCTCTTGAGTTCCGGTCTGGACCATGCTGGTTCCAGGAGACCCAGTAGGGACACCACCGTGTCCTTGTCCAGGTCCAGGGCTGGCAGTGGGTGTCTGTCGGGGTTCCAGACCCCGAAAAGAGGCAGTTATTCTTCACTCATGCCCTCGTCTGCGTCTTCATATTCTGGACAGGTATATGTATTATATTTTAGTGTACAGTATTCATGAAGCTTGGTATTTGAAGAACAACCCTTTTGATTCCTTCCTTCCTTTAATATTACGGGTGATCAATTGTTGAGGGTTTATATCACTTTAGAAATCCAGTGTCTTTGTTCTGATTGTTGGACGATTGCCGGAAATGGAGTTCTGTTATACAGCATAGTTGATTATATGTAGGTACCCTCGCTGTTGTGACTTATTATTCTGGCTGATGTTTTCGTCAGTGAAGAACGATCTGAAATAATGAAGGGATTGCATTATTTGAGAACATGCAGGGACAGCTTCATTCCCGTCGTCGAAACCCTGTTTAACTCGATGCATTGTTTTGATCGTTGGATTATTTATCGCAAGATTTTAAAAAATGGATTGAAATCTCGAGAGAGTATGATGTGGAACAGCGCTCGAGTGTTGCCAATGTGTGTGAAGAATTGTTGAAGCTCCCGTTATTCAATTTAATTTTTAAAAACAAATCTCGAAAGTTTTGAACCAATAATAACCCCTCAAACCATCATACAGTTTTATTTATTGTTCCTGCATGCTGCACCTGTTTTTATTTATTTTCGATTGAGAATAAAAAATAATGATAATCATCGTGATCATGATCAGGGTGCTGGCCCTCCGTTCGTGCCCCGGAGAATGGTGGCCAGCCGGGACTCGGAAGTGACGCAGCACAGCACGACCAGCAGCTCCTTCATCGTGCAGGCCGCGTCGGCCCGCAGCAGCAGCTACATCTGCCCGGACTCGCCGTCCAACAACCCCAAAGTCGGGGTCGTCATCACGTCGTCGAGACAAGCCCGAAGAAGGTACGGTATATACACAGTACTTTACTCTACTGCTGGCGATGTATTGCATATTCATTGTGCAGTATATACACGTAGAATCTGACCGTTACGACGAATCTGTATATTTATAAGCGTATAACGAATACTCGATGAATACTCTGCATATATAACGACTTCGTTTTTTAGGAATCTCATCATTACGACGAATAATATTCGATTAATACTGTATGACGAAGTCGTTTTTTTTTTAGGTTCATTTATGCTGTCTGACGATAGCCGGAATGTTGCAATATTTTTTTCAAAGCGAATTTTACGTTTCAGCAAAGCGATGTTGCTGGTCTCAGCGGCTTCGTTGTAACGAGATTTTACTGTATACTGCATATATATACTGGACACGGTTGAACCTCGGTAACTCATCGAACGTATCTCCAAGTCGAATTTTGTATCTCAAGCCCCCCCCCTGGAAACAATAATATGCATTAAAAATCTGCCCGACTCGAAGGCTTTCTCGCTCAAAACCTCGAATTTTCCGGAGGCCTTTTATTGACTATCATTGCATTGAAACCGAAGAGAGAGAGACAACAATTACTGAAAATGTAATACGATGTGTTTTGAAAGGAAGTGAAGAAAAACCCTTGGCTTTTCCGAGTTCAGCATTGTGTCAACTCGTGTATATAAAAATAAGCAATCAATTCAAAAGGCCCTGATTATTATCACCATCTGCTGTAATTATTCTTCCTTTTGTTCTTTTCAGTTTTTTCCTCAAACGAAAGTACTTTTTTTTTCCCCCTCACTCAAACCCACGCCTGATTTAAATTTTCTTTTGTTGGTACTGAAAGTATCTTATATTGAAAGTCGATTGCAATTAAATTCTGTCTTCTCACATATTTGTTTCCCCGCCCGATATGAGCGCAGGAGCAGTTCGTCGACAGCAGCAGCCGCCTTCGCAGCCGCCACCGCCGCCAGTGGGAACCCGAGAGACGTCCCGGTCGGCGTCCCAGCTGGCCTCAGTCTGCTCACCAACAGTTGTCCTCCGTCCCGACGCGTGTCCTACCAGACGACGTACTCGTCTCTGGGCGGCAGTGGCGGCGGCGGTGGTGGTGGTGGTATGTGTTGCGGGGACTTGAGTGCTGGCGACGGCAGTCGACGGATGTCGTCGCGAAGCAGCGTCGGGTCGTCCCTGGGCATCGGATTGGGCGACGTTTACCGGAGAGGCAGTTCCAAGGACGGAAGGGACGAGCTGATGATGAAGCGGATCCCGAGGGGCTCGGACGCCGCGGCGGCCATGCATTTGACCGCCACGGCCGCCACCATGCGGGTGCTGAGTGTGCTGAGACACTGGGTGTCTAAGCATCCGCAGGTATACATTAATAACATAAAACAGTAAATGAGTAAGTTCGGTACTGTATATGAAAGAGGTGCTGATGATGGATCAGATAGATCCTGATGTGAAAATTTGTCATGATGATGACGAGATTCATAATTTTGAAGATAGGCCATCATGGGCTGCATGGCAAGGGATTGTTTTTTTTTTTCTTCCAAAGTTTAATGCTGGTGGATTAAGGAAGATAATTTTAATTTGGATTATTGAAATGAGAAATTTATTATGGTCAACTGGAAAATCCATGATTTATTTTTTTATTTTGTGCAATTAAGGTTTTAAAAATGGATAAATTGTTTCATCATACAGTACCTTTGACTGATTTGGAATCTAACTGAGTCAACTACAGTACCATAAAATCATATTTCAAGCAATAATGCCATTATTGCAACAAATTTCTCATTCCACAAACTTTTTAAGCTGAAGCACCAAAGAGTAAATATTAAAACAATCTTGTTGCAGCAAACTCTCCAATTCCAGCATATAGCTAAATCTTGAGGAGTGTTTAATAGAGTCTACAAGTAAGTATACATTTCTTGACTAAGACAGATACACAGACTGAAATTTTAGATCCAAAGTGTGACTGACTGGTTCTTGAATCTTTAATCAATCACAAATAATTTTCCAATAAAGTGGTTCCACAGACAATCCTTTCAGAATCAAGAGATTGGTGCAACTAATAGGCTTCTGCCTCATTGCTGAAGCTGATTTTTTGGTTCAGAAGATTGCTGAGTGTTTCAAACAATAATGAATAAAAATGTGGAAATGCTAGAAAAGCAAGATATAATTGATCATGGGCAGGTATAGTCAGTCTGATGTGAGCATTTTTTCCAGTCATTAATTTTGGAAATCTTGTTACAACAATAACTTATTCAGTACTGTGCTGATATGTCTCAAATTTTTTATGAAGTCCCCAAAAGTTTGTTGTGACCAGATTTTATTGTAATTGGTTTGCAAAAATGATGAAGATGAGTAATTAGCTAATGTAATTTTGTTTTGGTTTTTATTTATTTCAATGTTGATGAAAAGGACTTTGAGAGTGAGCAGTTGAAGAGCATGACTGTGGAGTTCCTGGAGGACTGTGTGAGTGCACCAAACCTGCTGCCTGCTGAGCACAAGGCTGCCACTCAGCTGCTCAGGCTCCTGACCAGGGAAGACTTTGAGCACAAGGCCATTGATCTGGAGACTCTCTTGGCCCCACCTGCATCACCTGTGAGAGTCTACATACATGTATATAATTTTTTTTTAAATTATTTATGCCGAATTACTCCCTTTTTCAGTTCCCTGATGACCTGAAGCATTCTTCAAAGACCTCTGTGAGTATATTTCTCTAATAATGTGTAGTTTGAAAAATGTCTTGTTTTCTGACATTATTTATTATTTGTTGAAGGCTGCTATGAGGGATCCTTGTGACCAGTTTTCTGCTCTGGAAATTGCAGAGGAGATGACTTACTTGGACCACAAGATATTCATTTCCATCAAGAGCGAGTGAGTTTTATTGAGCAGCAGTTGTTTATTTAGATTTTAGAGTATATCTTTCTTTGAAATTGAAACCTGAACTTATTCATTGATTTTTGTTTCAATTTTTCCTCAGAGAATTGTTGGGCCAGGCTTGGATGAAGAGCGAGAAGAACACCAAAGCGCCTCATGTTGTGATGATCACCAAAAGGTTCAATGAGGTGTGCACTAACATATAACTCATCTCCTCATACTTGTGTACTATTGACAGACTAATTATGGGAATGCCTTTTTCTTTTTGAGAGTGACGTCGTGTTGATTGTTTTTACATTCATCGTCATCATCATATTATTATTATTATCATGTTGGTGCGCAGGTGTCGAGGCTGATTGCTTCAGAGATCCTGAGCAAGCCGTTCATGAACGAGAGGGTGGCAGTCATCGAAAAGTGGACGGGGGTCGCGGACATTTGCAGGTGCTTGCACAACTTCAACGGCGTCTTGCAGATCTGTTCGGCCTTCACCAACTCGTCGGTGTTTAGGCTCAAGAAGACCTGGGACCGGGTTTCGAGAACGGTACAGCACTTGGTTACAGTAATTCTGGTGGTATTGTCAAGATTATATATATATACAATATAAACAGTACTGTATATAGTACTGTATATATATTTTTAAAAGTGAAATCTCGCTACGACAAATAATTCCCATAAGGACGACTGAATAAAAAAAATTGTTATAGAGTGAGATTCTTATTGGTCCTCTGAGCATATGTGGGACTGACATCTTGTGGGATTCATCAGGTGGAAAAAAAAATGCCATCATGGAGCAAGTACTTTCTGTGAATCATTAATTTATAACTTCTTCATGATGAAGAAAACTCGAATTGTAAAATGCAATTCACATTATTTCAGACCCCTTTTTTCTTAAAATGTTGAAAGAAAAAATTGGAGTTTCACACTTTCTGTTGCAAATGTTGAATTTATTGTACAAGAAGACATGGATATTATATTTTTGTAGGTTCTTCAATTTTTCCCAAGTTGGGCTTTCCCATATTTTCCCTATTGGTGAAAATTTTCTAACGGCCCCTGCTGCAAAGCAGGCAAACATGCTTTATATTGACATGATGAAAGGAAATTTGGTTTGAAAATTTTAATTACAGTACATGGTTCCTCTGCTGGATGAGAATAAACTCCTGGAACCAGTACAAGAAAAAGTGCTCAAATGATAACGAGATTCGTTCTAATATGGTATTGTATATTGAGAAAAATTTATATTTTGTTGTTGTTGGTTTTTTTTTTTGAGAACAGACGAAACAAACGCTGGACAAGCTGCAGAAGCTGGTGGCGGCCGACGGGCGCTTCAGGAACCTGAGGGACGCCCTGCACAGGTGTGACCCGCCTTGCATCCCGTACCTGGGCCTCTACCTCACCGACCTGTCCTTCATCGAAGAAGGCACGCCCACTTTCACGGAAGACCACCTCATCAACTTCTCCAAAATGAGAATGGCGGGTTTTTCCTCATTTCTTTTTTATTTTTTTTTTTAAATTTACATTTACAGTGTGATGGACGAGGCGGCCTTTTCTATATAACATGTATTTATTCAGTACATGTATATCATTGGTGCCATAATTTGTATAGTACAGACCTGCGGTGAATTTGTATCCCATAAATACAATGATGTGATGTGATGCTCATCATAATCATCATCATCTTGCAGATTGCCCACGTGATCCGGGAGATCCGGCACTTCCAGCAAACGCCGTACAAGATCGAGCACAACAAGCGGGCGGCCAACTACTTGCTCTTCATGCAAAACACCTTGTCCGAGGAGGAGTTGTACCAGCGGTCGTTGACGCTGGAGCCGCGACACTCGCGCATGTCCATCACGCCGTCCAGCATCGCGGCCAGCAACGCGGACCAGGTGGTGCAGCAGCAGCAGCAGCAGCAGAGCACGTGTCAGTCCTCGCCGCAAGATGGCGACAGCAGCAGCATCAGCCTGCAGCACCAGCAGGACAATAAGATCACCAGCACCAGCACGTCGCCAGTCATTGCCATCTCAGCCATCATTGTCTGAGATATGATTCCATCATTGTTATCATCATCATCTCTCTCTCTCTCTGTCTCTTTCTTTCTTTCTTTTATTGTCAGAAGGCGGGTTATTAATTATTTTATGTGTACCTTTCAACTCTTTTTTTGTTTCTCAATATCTTAAATGCTGCTGTTGATTATTACCATACTGCATGAGAATTGCTGTGTCAAATAATGATGTACTGTATACCCCTGTTATTGTTGCTGCTTATTATTGTCATCAATTTGGCTGTATATGGTGATGATATGATGATGATGAAGTTGGAGGAATTGAGCAGCCATTTTCCTGTCCTGCTGCTGCGGTGTCCCTAATATATAGCTCCCCCATCATCAAATGTTGTTGGGCTTGCAAACCCTGCTGATGCCCATTTTTAGGAACTGTATACACAGTCAAGAACAGTCATCAGCCAACTGTAGCTGCCAAAAAATGCCCTTCACACAGCACCCAAACTATTTCCTGATGGGTGTTGCTGGAGGGTGTGAGAGAAATGAAGACTCTCTCAGCATCCCAGCAGATGAAACCTCATCATTTTTGATGGGAGGATATTTAAGGAAAGAAAACATTCTTGGCATTTCCTATTTCTGTTTTTGTTTTTTGGAAAGAAAATGTTGACCTATATTTGGATGTTTATTGGTGTGGAACAAGTGTGTACTGTTTTCATCAGTCATTTTTTTGTACTTGTTCAAAAGGCTGCTGCAGTTACCCCTGTGCAATACCTCAGGTTCAAAGCAAAAGAAAAAAGGAAAAGATTTCCCTTGCTATGTTTTCTTATTGTGGGACAAGAAAATTGAAGAAAACAAGGTTTGCTGTTCTGATCTCATCATTGTGATTTGAGCTGGTGATGTTAGGGATCCACTTGTTGCTTTGTTGGCATATCCCCAAACCCTCTCCCCGCCACTTACACACACCCAAATATATATATACGTGTACCCTTCAAGTTTAATTTTTCATGTGCAGCTGACGCAGAAGAATAATGAGGGAAAGATTGACCTCGGCTGACCCAAGTGTCTTCCTCTTTGTTGACCAAAGGCATCAGGTCGGATATCATACAGTGTATCATCCCATGCAGATGAGAGATCCTACTTTTTTGCTTCTTTTTGTTATTGTTGCGCTGCTGGACCAGCGATGCACAGCTTAAGACACAATGGATTTACTTTTGGTGTGTGCCCCAGCCCATTTTTCATGACCATCAGGTTCCTCATCCCGCCCTTTGGATGGTTATTTGTTGCCAATATTGTTGTTCTTGTCGTGGTCATTAAAAACAAAACCTTTGAGGACCATCAGCCCATTTGGGACAAATGAAAAGACTGGTTTCATTTACTATTTTATAAAAAAAGGTTTCACAGCAGATTCCGGCTCACCTGATTATGCATGATTACCAACTCTGGAAAATTCATTAAATGTGCTGCACACATTTAATGAATGAATGATTTAATGCTAATGAATGATTTAATGCTGCACACATCATACATGCAAGACATCCTGGAAATATTGCACGCGTTTTTTTTTGGGGTAAAATCAAGGCAGAAAATTGCAGGGGGAGGGGGCATTAATTTCTTGGAACAAAAACTTGGTAAAAAAATATCTTGAACAACATGCAGTGATTGCAACAACAAAAAGGACTATGAATAAGAGAGTGAAATAATTTCTCATATGGAGCAGAGCTCATTTAATAATTAAATCTCTGTACTTTGCCATATACAGTACCTGCTGTAAATCCACCCCAAAGGAAGAAGCCAAACTTTGTTAAACATATTTTAATTGCCCTGGTTGCCAAATACAGTACAAGCAAAAACATCCTGGTATCCATGAACCTTGCTCAAAAACCCGCGCGGACGAATGAGTTCCAAAAAGTCTTTTTTTTTCTCACTCACTGTTGCATTATTCCAATAAAGAACAACCACAATCAAGGATTAAAAAACTATAGTAATCTCCAAGATTAAAAAAAAAGGTCTGACATATACAGTACATATAATATATAAACTCATACATCAAATGGAAAGCTTCAGTTTCACAAGGAATGTCTCAAGATTCTCTCTCTATATATATATACGCAAGACTTGATCACCACCATGGAAAACTTGAGTGATTGAACCATTTGGGCAAGAATCTGCTTTTCCATTCCCCCCAGCAGCAAACCAACAAACAAACACAAGCTCAACTGCATCCGCATGAATTTAACTTGGAATCCCACCCTGGTAAATTACTTAAAAAAAAAAATCATTTGTAAAAAGGATACAATCATCTCTCACTCACTTTTGAAATATCCCTGGCATTTTAAAGAAACCTTTGCTGAATGATTGGGAGAATTTCCCTTCTTTCTCCTCTTAGAAGACAGTAACCTTCAACATGACCAGAGTCAACAAGAGTGTCACAGGGATGACTGTTGCTGAGGAGGAGGAGAAGAATGTACTGGCACCTCCATTATTCGCAGACTGGCTGCTGCCAGTTGCAGGGGTCTCAGATGACGAGGCACCCATCACATGGATCTTCCAGCCCATGTTCCTGTGCGTGTAGCACTGGTAGTAGACCTCGTCGGGCGTGTCGGGCAACACGGTCCAGGTCAGCTGGCCCGCCCTGCCAGTGGGGGCACAGTCCAGCTTCATGTCACTCTTGTAGTCCTCGAACGTCGTGTACTCGTCGGCACTCTTCCCCGGGGTTCTTGGGACATACTCGCACAGTCTTCCTCCTGCCAATAAAAAAAAAAACAGTAAAGCCTTTTTCTTGAAAATTGGAATTCGGGAAAAATGATTCAATGAATCTTCTCGAAAATTGTAATGAGTTGAAATTGCAAAAAATCATTGGAATCTAAAGGCCAGCAGTCAGAAAGCCCATGCGGAGTACAGGTTGTTGAAACAATCGTTACTGTACTGTACAATGAAGCGACATCTATACAAATGAACAGAAGCATGGCCCTCGCCGCAACCCTAGATGTCGCTCTCTCTCTCCCCAGTGTTTCTCGATTTCAGACTAACTATTCGGGACTCAATGAGTTCAAGGAACGTCAGTAGTGGTAGTGCCAAAATTCTTGTTCCGATTTTTGGGACAAAGAACGGCAACTCACGGCCCGTGGGTTCAATCAGTCCACTGCTGCCGAGTCTGACACCAGCATAGACCTTTTCTTCATCCTGCTCGGGCTTGGACTTTTGCCCGTAGCCGCCAGAGGGCGAGGAAGTGATGTAGAATGGATGAGACCTCGCGGGGTTCTCCTCGTCATCCCCACCCTCCACAGTGAAGTGGTAGGTCTGAAATGAAAACAAGGCAAATAAAACAACGTCAAATATATTCAAAAGTAATTTTTTACAAACAATCCTCACCTTCCCACGTTCAACAAAGATCTCTGGGATGAGCTGCCCATTGATCCACCAAGCAATGCCCCAAGACGGTCTCCCTATGGATGTCGCAAAGAGAGAAACATGGTACACTCAAGCTCTTCTTGTCAAACGATAATTGGAACACTGCTCCTCATCATTTTTTTTCCTCCAGAGAACACAGTGAACTACATATTTGTGAAAACCCAAAAACTTTTGCCAGACACAGAAAAAGGCATTTTTCAAACGATCTTTGGTGTATTATTTGTATGATACATTTTCAATGCACCAGCAACAATTTCATTCAAAAACAGAAGTTCACAGTATTTATACTGACCAGTAATGGCATCATAACCCCTGGACCCTCCAGTGGGTCCAATTCTGGCTTCAAATTTGTCCATGCCCTTGATCATAGCTGGGATCCACTTTGGCAAGTCCTTGTTGACACCACCAGCAGCACCAGAACCACCACCACCACCAGCTCTGCTGCCTCCACCTCCTCCTTGATGGGTCCCAGAGCTCTCAAGAGAAACCAACTCTGGTCCACAAGTATCCTGACCACTTCCTCCAAAATTCACCCTGATGTGATCTATACATCACACAAACAACAAAAGAGTCAATATCAAAGGCCATGTCAAAGGTAAAATGGCAAACTTACTGCCAGTCCTAGAGCTGGAATGGTACATGGCCTCCTTTTGGTCATTCAGAGAGCCAATGGCAGCAATGACAGAGGAAGCAGTGGTGGTGCCTGCAGGGATGCGCATGTCCCACCTGCCATCTCCTGCTGCCAGAGGGCGCCTGTAGGTGAAGACCATGACGCCATCTTGCAAGTCTCCAGAGAGATACTCTGCATCATTCTCCCCTTGCAATCTGGTGTCTGGACACACTCCACGCTGTCCATCACACTGTGCATACATAAATGGAATCCATAAGTATAAAAACATACTCTTCCTCTTCAATATTTTGAATACCTCTCCAAGTAAAACATTTTCAAGCCCCCTTCTTGAATTCCCAAAAAAAAAATGTAAAAACCTCAACTCAATGGCATTCCCCTTCAAACCTCCATAACTCAACAGTTTCTGAGGACTTTAAGCAGTTTTATTATTGCCACATGAAGAAAAAATGAATAAAAATGTAACTTGATGCATTTTGAGAAGAAGAGAAGGACTAATTGAACAAACAAAACCTTGCTTCCAAGTTCAACATCCTGTCAACTCATCTGAGAAGCAATTCAATGTCCAGAAAAGTGTCCTGCAATTCTTCCATCTTTCCACCAACAAAAATGCTTGTCTCACTCAAGATTCAAAACTTCTCTGGGTCAAATTTTTTGTTGGTCCCTTGAAGTTTGAATTGAAAAGGTTCAAATGTATAACAAGAAGAAAAGAAGAAAAAGGATGAGTCACCTGGGCCTTGTCACTCATGAAGTAGTCTTGGACTCTGAAAGCATCCTCATCAGTGTTGTAATAGGCCACCACCACATCTGCACCAATCATCTCAGACCTATTTAATCAGGGTTGAACATGAGCAATAGACAACAAGGTCAATTTTCCATGAAGTACACATTACCTTCCAGGCACTCCACTCAGTCCAAATGCCATGTACTGTGTGGCCTGAATCTTGCCCATGAGCTGAACCACCAAATGCTCATTCTTCTCCATCTTCCACCTCACTTGCATGATGCCTTTGAAGGGCTCAATGCAGTTGGTGAAGGCAAAGGATGTTCCTGGGCCAGAGGCAGGCTGTTATTGGATATACAATCACATGAACAAATGTTGGGAAACAAGGCCAAAAAAAATAAAAACATACTGCTTTCATGTTCTTCAAAGAAGGAGGCACATTCAGAGTCAGAGGCAGAGTGATGTGACCAAGGTCTTCATCTGATGCCTTGCTGTACACTGCCAGCCAATTGAAATCCCTGATGCTGTGTCCTTCAGGGATCTGCAGGGTGATGTCCTCAGACTGATACTGTCTCAATGGAGTTTTTCTGCAAAAAAACCAAACAGAATTTAGCAAAGAGATTAAATTATGCAGAAAATGTATTGATTTTTTGAAGATCAATCTGTGCTTGTCAAAACATGTCATATGCTATGGGAAAACTGAATTAAGACTCAAATGGAAGTACAACTACATCACTTTTTCAGTATTTAAAACTGTACCAAGTGTCCTTGAGTGGTATGCACAATCAGATTTTTCTTCCAAAAATTATAATGGAATCCCAACACAAAGTAAGATACACAATCCATTTGTTGTGACTGAAAAACTTCAAAAATTGAGCATGTCAGAATTTTAATTTTCACATAAATTGAACCTGAAGTCAGTTAATTTTCAATTGTTTGAATTTGAAAGTGCTCCTGTCAAAATTAATAAAAAAAAATTTCATCAAATTTAAATACTGTATGACTCTCACCTAAACATTTTTTTAAAAATTGTGTACCCTTTTATGACAGACACCCCCCTTCTTGCCTTTCAATTTTGAGAAAAAAGGGGTGCACATATAGTACTTGAGTAAAAATGATAAATCTCTTCTAAATAATGGAGAAACTGTTTTTGGTCAAACCAAGACCAGTGGTGTCCTCTGTTGGGTGCAAAAAGCAGCCACAATAAAATATTGTGAATAATTAAACATGATATCACAATCTTTCACTTTTTAACTCAATATATATACTCCCAAGAATATAAATTCGCAAGAATAACTTTTGAGTGAATCATTTGCACACTGTTACAATCAAATCAATTTCTCTTCATCAAGTAAATAAGATATAAAATATCCAATTTTCTCTATTGAGTGTATATAAAGTATGATTTTCACAAGATTGGTCACACTTGTATAGTACATTACTGCACTTGTTGAAAACATGGATGACTTTTGTACCTGCCCTGCTCATCAGGGATGATGACATAGTCCCCAGAAATGGATGGAGTGTCTCCCTTGCCAGCAATGAAATGCGCCTCTGAGGCTCTGCCATCATAACTAAATCTGGGCACCACGATGGTGGCATCATCCACCACTGTGGCACTGGCTGACTTGACACTGTTGCGCCTGGTGGCAAACCCGTCCACAACAGTCTCCTTGGGAGGGTCCAGACTCTTGGGAATGGTGACATGGCCGAAATTCACCTGGAAATACAATTATGAAATTTCCATAATTTTTAATGGGAAAAGTTACATTATTGCACACTATATTGCAGGAGCAAGTCACAAAGCACTTGACATTCTCAGTCATCAAATTTCCAACTGCCCAATTTTACTGTCATGGATGATTGAAGGGAAATAAATTGATCCAACAATTTATTCTTTCCATCCATTCATCCAAGACTCACATGAGTTCATGATCTCTTCAAGAATATCCCACAGGGCCTCAATTCATTCAAGTGTCACAAAATAATCAACTCAATTTCTTGCAAAAATTATGGAAAATTGAAGAAAAGAAAAATATAAAATGTGGAAGAGAAGAAAAAATAGGGGGAATAAATTCCAAGATTTCCACTTTATAATTCCTTTTTTCTTTCTTTCTTTCTCATTTTTTGGAAAAAAAAATAAAATAAATAAATTGGCGAGAAACTTACGGTGTAGGATTCACAGTAGACAGAGAGGTAGTCGATATCCTTCACAGTCATTCCATCAGGCAACTTGATCACTAGGTCAAGTCCATCAGCTCTCTCCAACTTCTTTGGCTTGCTTCTATACATTTAAAAAAATTACAAAACAGATTTCTCCTTTTCAAAATCCAATGATTTGCGAGTATACAATTACAATAATAACACACACACACACACATTTTCTTGTTTTTCTCGTAAAAAATGGAATTTTTTTTTTTACAAAATGCAAGTGGACCACATTTTTTATAACGTCGAAATTAATCCAACTTCAGCATTATTCTTCGAAAAAAGTATTTCAATATTACATATAGTAATATGTAACCAATTCTAAAATATAGCGGGTGGCCCAAGAAAAAATGATGTTCAGAGTGAATAAAGGACGCAAAAATAAATTACAGTGAATAAGTGAATATATTTAATAAACCGAATTCCCTTCGAACCTCAAGGGCATAATTTGCTTTGGGCAAGAAAATAATTTCCTTTCACAGGAAAAAATTTGGGGAGTACCTTCTAACTCGAATTTCAAAAGGTTTTCAATTATTTATAAACTCGGCTTTAAATTCACGAAATCCGGTTCTCGATCGAATATAGTGGCATAATTCATACCTGTCACCATCTTCCCTGATGGGATATGGCACAATGGTACCCTGTGGAGTCGGGGTTCCACCAGTTCCCACCCAGAAGAAAGCATCTGAAAAAAAGAAATAAATTATAAATAATATAATTTTTCTGAGGTCTCTTGCCGTTTGATATAACGATAATTTACTGAATTGGGAAAATACTTCAAAAATATCAAGAAATGCCACGAGTTCCGGGTGTTAATTTCACAAATTTTCAAGTTTTCTGCACGCGTAGTTGCAGATAAGTACAGTACAGTACTGTACTTCCTAAACTTCTCGATCCATAAGTCAATTCAATTTCGGCATGAATTTCAATTTGATGCAGCACTTGAGATTATACTCAACTCACTATTTCCGAACAAATCAACTGCTGTTCATAGAACACTCTAGAAAAGAATACTGCAGAATCTCGTTATAACGAATTGATGCATACAGTATACGACTTTTTTTTCTCGTCCCCGGTTCAATAATTAGTCAAAATGTTATTTAATTTCATGCACAACAATGCCTTTCTCAAACGCTTCGTTGTGATGAGATTATACTGTACTTTGAGCATACACATGCATGTACAGTGTACTGTATAAAAATGATCGTCTCTTACCGGGTGCAGTTCCATCATAACCGAAGCCCTTGATGAGAAACCTGTGCTCGTCCACAACGTAAACCGTGCCCTTGATATCGTGGGCGAAGTTCCTGAAATCACCGACCTTAGCTCCAAGATATTCGCCAGTCCCTATACATAAAAACATATACGTTTTACAGTATATAAATATAGAGAGAGACGATGAGAGAATGGAATGGGACAAAGACCGTATTAGCACACAATTGAAATCTTGATCCGCCCTTGAAGAAAAAAAAAAAAANGGGCTAACTGAAAAACACGTGACAAAAAGCTTTCGAGATTCATTCATTACTGCAAACGACGAAGTGTTCTTGATCCTCTTCACAATGTTTGGATGAGGCATGTTGCATTCTTTCTCCGGATTTCATCTCCTGCCTGCATTGGGAAGGAGACATATACTGAAGCAGTATTCACTGCAATATTTGCTCACAGAACGGTCAAAATATATCACTAAAAAAATAACTTTAATGCGCAGAATTATTCTCCATAGTCTCTGAACTGTAGACCTAAATATACTGTGCCATCTTCCAACAAAACCTCTTCTTGCATCAATGTTTTATGGCAATCCATTTAAAGAACATTTTTCAACTTTTAATCTTAACCATCAAGCACTTGAATAAAATAAAAACATTTCATGTTTTTCAGGAGTCTCGAGACGCACTGAACAATATTACCATATTGCAGCACCATCAAATTGTCCAACCACCACTTCTGAGTGGCCCTTGACAGAATATACGGCGCAAGGCCGGCAACAACCAACCAGTTTCCCACCGAACGCTTGTCCATCCGGAAGAACCCCGGAAACTCCTCTCTATATCTACAGTCTCGTTAAGAAACACCAACAATTGCGAAACATGAACGAAAAAAAAAACCTGATCAGCTATCCGGCTTAGTTCGAAAATGATAATCACGTAGACTTTATGGAATTCGATTTCATTCGCTGAATGAGAGCGAGAAATGCCTCCGTTCCGCATGAAGAGAACCACCACCACAGTATTTTACTGCTAGCGACATCTATATCATATTGAAGAATAATGTTTCAATTGTTTTCTCAAACCTTCGCTAGGTGTCCATCTTCCACATCATCGTTCATTCGATACAAGAAATTAATGCCCTTACATTTCTCATCGTCATTGTTCTCCACGTCCATTCACCCAAACAAAACTTGAGGACAATGAAGAGAAAGGAGTCCAACAGATGTCACTGACGTGCGAACGCCGTAAATCGCGGGTGTGATGAAAGAAACGTAGGCGGCATGGGTTCAATGCCTGGGAGACCAAAACCGCAAGCTGAAAGCGTGGTGTCATTCTCCAGCAATATTATCTGTTTGGGTCAATGAATTTTAAAGTTGTATAGTCAAAAGAGTTTTTAACAATTAAAAGGGATCTGGAATTAGCCTGTGTTTCACATTTACATCAGGATGACTTTTTATAATGTTTATATATATACTGTATATATGCACAGCCATGAAGTGTTCTCAAGTGCCTCCCTTATTTGCTCACAGGGTGGGACCTGTCATGAAATTCATTTCATCCTACAACAAGTAAACATGCCTTTTCTTCCACTGGGAAATCATGAAGGAAAAAATCCCTGTGCATTGGAGCAATCTTGGGTCAGTTGGTGAATAGTGGCAGGACAATGCACATGACCCAGGTGAAATATATTTAGTTCTAACTAATTCATTATTGAACAAATGCCAAATTTTAAATCAATCTTTTTATATGCAAGTTGGGAATCCTAGTGATTATCTTGGCTGTTTTTCTGGACCTCAGCGAGTTGGAACTCAGTCACCAGCAGAAGCTGCCAAAATTTGCAAATGCTGCTCCTTTGGTGCTTTTCAAAGTGTGAGTCCAATAATTTAAATATTTTTTAATAGAAATAAATGGAAGAAAAACAAGTGATTCCTTGAGATTGCAATGATTTCAGGTGGTCAAGCAACTTGAAGAAGGAAAAAGCTGTCGATAACTGCACATGCAAAAAGAAAAAGAGGAAGAAGAGGATCAAACAGAAACAGAAGACAAAGAATTCACATGGAAAGAAGTACCACGCAAAAAAGAAGAAAAAGTTCCTCTTCATTGGATGATTTTCTGCTGTCCTCATGTTGATCATTTACTTTTTTTTTCAAAAATTATTCTGAATTCATTTGACAACTGGAGAATTTTTTTTTCATCATGAGGATCATGTGAGATTATGACATATGTTCACATTTGAATCAAAGAGTATTTTTCAATGGGTCAAAATTTATGTATGCAATGAAAAAAATTAAGTGTTGCAGTTTGAAATATTTGGCAGTTTTGTGAATAATGAATATAAAAGGCATCCATGTTAAGAAGATTGATTGTGATTAAGTCACTTGATTCTTTGATTTTTCCTTTATGAGGAAAAAATGTCACAATCAATTTTATGAAAAAATTGTTCAGCTGGTCAACTTTTCAAGTTTATCTACAAAGTATGGCAGCCATGTCAAGTTAATGGGTGTTTTATAAAACAGCTCTCTGTATGGTTTCCCAGCAAATAATTTGTTACAGGTAATGCTGCCCATAACAGTTACGCATACAAAAAGCGTTTGTTATGCATAACTGTTATGCCCAGCTTCTTCTGAAAGGCCTTTCTTTTTTTTCTGTGTTGCTGTACTGAAAGTTTTTTCTGAAATGCATTCAGAATGCGTTTTTAATGCATTCTGTAGTTACGCCTATACTTTGAACACTTTTGATGAGCTTTTCTTGAGTGTAGCAGGCAGGCGTTTCAAAACGCCTGCCTGCTACACTCAAGAATTTCAATTTTTTCAGATTTTCCTGGGTGTAACATGGAGCGTTTTAAAACGCTCTGTGTTACAACCAGGAAAAATCTGAAATAAACAGTTTTTAGCATTGTAACAGAAAGGCGTTTTAAAATGCCTGCCTGTTACAACCAAGGGAAATCTGTTGAAATCAGTTTTTAGCATTGTAACAGACAAGCATTTTAAAACGCCTGTCTGATACAATGCCAAAAACTGTTCATTTCAGCTTTTCCTTTGTTGTAGCATGAGTATTTTGTAACACCAGCCTGTTACATTCTTTAAAAATTATTCCTTATTTTAACAGTATTTTTAACTTCAAAATTTATATTTTGTGGTTTTGTATAATTGCGACAAACTGATGCAACAAACATAAAACATCTGATGAAAGGAATTCCTTTCATCAGAAACAATTATGTTCTGATAGAAAATTAAATTGCAAATCTGGGTCAAATTGTTTGCATGCATATTTATGTTACATATATGCTACATATTATGCATAAATGGGTAGCCATATCAAGTGAATAGATTTTTTCACAGAGCTCACAACAGCTCCTAAAATTACACTTAATTCTTGGTGGTTTCACTAAAATTCTAAAATGAACTTGATTATGCTAATTTTTTAATTACAAATCTTGGAAAATTTCTTTTTTTTGGTTGAAAGGACTCCATGAAATGGGCTGCCATTTCAAAAGTGCAGAAATATTTGATAAAATCAGATCTACAGCTTATTGATTGGTTATCTTTTTCATGAGAAACAATGTCCTGGAAATATATGTCTTTTTTGAATAAGAAACAACTGGTTTAAATTATGTGCATGTATGCTGTGTATATATTTCATGTACAAGAGGGAGCAGCCATGTCAAATAGATCACATCACAGAGCTCATGCACACATAAGCTCCAGGAAATTCCAATCTTCCCACACACAAAAAAAAAACTTTTCACTGCATGGAACTGAACTTTGTGGAATGCCCTTTTTGTTTTTCCTTGGGGAGGTGGTGGGTTTATTTTGAGCAGGTATCAGGAAGTGTGTGTCTGAGGTTTGCAGAAGAAGAAGAAGAAAGAGGGGAGGAGGAAATGGTTTTTTGGCACAGTTCCTCACCGGCTCTCTTCTCAGCACAAACACACTTCCCCCCAATACTTGCTACTGCTGTGTGAAAGTTTAAAAAAAATTCCTGCTTTTTCTGTAGAACATGAAAAATGAAAAATATCATTGATTTGTTGTGTGCTGATAATCAGCAACACAAGCACCTGTTATTGTGGACAGCAGCAGGGGATTAATGATTGTGGTCCATTGATTTGTGTGTGGGATTTTGCCAGTCAGTATAAGACAGTGTGTTGGGCATTTTGTGAGCCCCATTATTCATCACCATGACTACTTTTTTATGGTGGAAAAGCAGTGTTTTCTCACCAGAACTTGAACAGGTACTGTTTGATTCTGCAACTTCCTGCTTCCTTATTCACACATCAAAAGTGACACACATGTGATTTTCACTGCATTGGTTAAAAAGGGCTCAGTTTGAAGAAATAATTATACCTGTGCTCATTTTTCAATATCTTGGTTTCCTTAAAAATTTTCCAGCAGTTGAAGAATTCCACACAGTTCCTGGCTATTATGTAAATAATTAATTTTTCAATGTGCTCCTAAATTTTTTTGAATGATGAAACACTACCTTTACATCCATTTATTCAGAAATATACTGTATCATCACTTTTATAAGTGATTTTTTTTGGGGAAGTGGCTGACAATTTTTCCAACATAAGTTACAGCAGCATAAAATTGAGTGTTGCATTTTTTTTTCTTCTCAGGGATAAAAAAAATTTAAAGGGTAAGTATATGCTGTACATTTGAACTGTGAAGTTGAGTGGACATTTTATGTAGAGTTCATATACATGGGTGCTTGTTGAAAAAGTGAGTGAGATATACCAAAGATGTCTGGGAAGCAGGTGGAGAAGGAAAAGATGGGAGTCACCAGTGACCCCACAATGGACCTGAATGAAAAGGGTTTCTTCAGGCCATATGTGATGAAGCTGACAAGTCAGCACCTGAACCAAAGAGTGCTGGACACCTTCCAGAAGCTCAACTCAGACTTGGACAGGATCACATTCCTTCATCAAATGCCCTTTGTGCACACACTCCAATTGGACAAGTGAGTGTGAGACTACTGAGACCCCATGTCCACTATTTTATTTTTTATTTTTT
>CAJPEX010001725.1:0-15521 GCA_905338405.1 Notodromas monacha
ACTAGCCTTTTTTCTTTATCGCGGGGAATTAAGGCCGCATTAAGAAAACCATGGACGCGGTAAAAATCGGCGAGCTTCGAACGAAGTCAAGGCTCCTCAACTAATTCACAGCGTTTTCTTTACATGACAAAAAGAGAAAATATTCTTAGCCTGATTTATAGCGCGAACCAAAAAATAATGGAACGCTCCAAGTATAAAAAAAAAACATGTAATTTCCAAAACGGAACTTCAGTAAAATACGATCACCTGTTAATGTTTCGAAAATTTATGTAACTGGAAGTAACTTAAGGTAAAACATTTCAAGCAATTGACAAATCAAAAACATTGTTCACTACCATAAAAATACGGGATGGCTAAATTTGAAACACGTACTGAAGAGAAATAGCACATCCCTATCTACCCTACCGTATTATTATTACAGTACTGTACTATACTCAAAAAAAAGCAGACTTCATGTTAATCTGTTGATTGTAAAATTCCAAACAATTAAAATGTTTCAGAACGCAAATGAAATGTGAAATTCTGGGAGAATTTTCCCGCGAATAAAACTTAAGCACAGATAAACTCCATTTACATCGGGGACAGCAGATTAGCGTTAGTCATTAAATGGCGCATATCGCTGCAGACAAAATTGTGAAGAGAACTGTATTTTCTTTTGTCAATCAATCAAATGAAAAGAATCATGATCGTTGTATTCGTTGAAATCCATACCATCAAGTCCCAGTGGACCTGATCACGGTGACGAAGTTTTTTCAACTTCAGTTTCCAACATATGTCACTGTATTTTAATCTTGGTCTAGCTTTAATGTAAGGATCAGCGCCGTTGTTGGATGATACAGTAAAAGGTTTTCGAAACTTACAAATACAGGTGGGCTCTCTCTACAACTGAATTAAGAGGACCATAAAAATTCAATTTAGAGAGAATTTCGATGTAGATAACCTTTACGAGTATATAGAGTGGGCAGAGGCCCCCATGGGACAAAATATCTTTGCATTGTACAGGAAAAATATTTTAACACAAGATCGTTGTCGAAAGAGCATACCTTTATTAGTGGAACATTGTGCAGAGAAAACAAGGTATATTTATTCAACAAAATTCCGTTTGCTTGTGCTGAATGTATAAAATACAGTACTTTGTAATAATTGAACGTCGGGCTCATCTGGTTCATGATTCATGAAAGTGGATACTTTTTTTTTATTCATTTCGTGACCAGTGACCTTACGAGTTGATGAAAAAAAAATCGGATAATTCTTCTTAAAAATAAAAAAGTGGAATAAATGGGAATGAAATCGCCGGGGGGGGGGGGGGGGATTTCTCACCTGAACGCAAAATACAGGCCCTTCTTGGTGACGGGCACAGATCGAATTTCCGAGTTGATGATGACCTCCGAGGTTTGCGAGAAGCGTCCTTCGTCGGCGGCGATGCGGTCCACAAGCACGTACGAGTCCGGCTGCCACGGCGGCGGTTCCCGGGTCGCCACATCAAACTCGTAATAAAGCAGGGAAAATGTTTCTTTGCAAGTCCGCGTTTCGCCGGGATACAACGAACAGTCGCGCACAGAAAACTTCATCTCGATAAAGATCCGTTTGGCCGGGCCTCGTTCGATGAAAGGCGTCCACAGCCAATTGTCAACCTTGCGGAACTGCACGTCGCACACCACGTACGACCTCCAGTTGATCCCCTTCTCAAAGTCCGTGAAGCTTTCTTCGATCCACTGCAAAAACACAGAACGGAGAGACATGCATTAGAAAAACTGGATCACCTTGCCAATGATCTCTGGTGTCAGCCCAAGGATTCGAACAACGTCAATACGCTGTAAATTATTCATAAATGTCGAATAATCGATACCTTTTAACGCTTTCATGATATCCCAGCAGGATAACTGCCCTATGGAACTTTCAGTCCTGGATCTAAAATTCACGTCTAACCTTGATTCCATTTCTCAACTGAAAGCAAAAATCTCGCGGAGGACAAATTCAAGAAAGGTTTGAATTTTCGCCCGAAATCGCAAACCTGTAATTTCATCTATTACCGTCTTACTTTCAATAACTAATGATAACCTACGGAACAATCGAAATAAACCATTATAATCGTCCAAGTTACATACGATTTCAAGTTAATCGAAATTCGAAAAGCAGTAAACGTACACGTTCATTCGATAATAGCAATCACAAGTCTCAGATGAAATTTAATTTCTTCTCGAGCAAATCCATCATCAAAAAGCAGTTAAAAGTGCTTTATTTCCCACAAGGGTGAGCAGAAGTAGGACTGGAAAGGTGTATCTCACGGCTTCAACTCATTTTCTGGTCATAACGGAACCGGGCCAATTTTGGTTTCTTTGACACACAAAATTGAATTGCCCGCTTGAAAAAAAAATTTATCCCGGATAGCTGCTTTCGACTCATCCAGGAAAACGTGTGTCTGGGACAGTCATGGTGAAAAGTTCATGAAATCTCGTCAAAACGTGCAGGCATATCATAATATCATGCCTGCGGTGATCACACTAATTAAAAATAACAGCGTGAAAATAGTAATAATTCGGAATATAAATATAATAACCTGCACTTATATGTTTTTAACGCGACATAGCATTCAAATTGTTCACGAGAGCCGAACCGTATCAAATTCGGGCTTTTTGGCCAATCGAGTAGATAAAAAGAAGAAATTCCAAGATCATCTCGTGTCTCACAATGCGGATCGCGAGGATGTTGAAAACATATTCTTCTTCCCGCTGAAAAAAGAAATGCAACAACAACAACAACGCAGAAATCCCGATGGTGAGACGCATATAAAAAAAAATGCGA
Source organism: Notodromas monacha (assembly GCA_905338405.1). Taxonomy (NCBI): domain Eukaryota; kingdom Metazoa; phylum Arthropoda; class Ostracoda; order Podocopida; family Cyprididae; genus Notodromas; species Notodromas monacha. The sequence goes on from CAJPEX010001725.1 coordinate 2,806, forward strand.
TTCCAAAGTCGTGGAATTCAATGGGATACATCACGGAGGAAAAATAAGTCAATGCAGTACTACAACGTGGAACATTATTCCGCCACCCAGGCTTGAAAATTCCTCACGCCTGAAACGTCACAATAACCCGAGACTTCGAAGCTCGTTCATCCCAAAACGACATACGATTCCATCCCACCATCCCCTACCCTCCAATACACCCACAAGCGAATGGAATCAAAGGCATTGTTGCTAACAGGGCCATTCCACTGACTCAGCGATGCTATGTCCAGAATTCCTCATATCCGTCCAACCCATGAAAAAAAAGTTACATGTCATAAAAAAATAAACACACACACACACACACATATGCACAAGGAAACATACACAAAAAATAAGCGGCTCGTCAAAAACACAGGAACATAAAGATACAAAAAAAATCTGCAAAAAAAGAGATCGCCTGACACCAGCAAGTGACGACGCTGGCGCTTCGATCCGATGGGAAACGCGAGATTATGCCGTCGCTGGAAACATCGCGCAGCTCATGACGAAAACGATACGCACAGCATGCAGGCCAGAAAAGGAAAAATATATATTTTTTTACTGAATACTGCTCTGTTACGAGACATACCAGCTTTTCAGCGTGTCCAGTGAACCATTCAGGCCCCAGGCCAGGAAGAATCCCACACTAAAGCAAGCGCCAACATAGAACCTCCGCGAAATAGAATGTCACCAGCTTCGTCTCAATTGAAAAGCAAACAAAACCACTCAATTTTTCTCAGATGAAATAATAAACCGAAGCATAAACACATTTAAGATTGTTAAAATGGACTTAATCTTATTGTGCAGAACCGACTGAAAATGTGCTGTCTTCAAAAGTTAACTTTTGAGGGACCCGAAAAGAGGGACAAACAACGCTGATCAGGAATAAAATATCAAGTCCAAGCTCTTCACACAACAACAAAAAATAAAAAACAGCATTTTGCATGATTTCCTCTTCCCGAGGATCAAATAAAGCTAGGGTGCTTGAAAATACAAAACAATACATCTACATTTCAAATAATGATTCGCCACAAGGGAACGTTTGAGGTACTGAAGACAGATAAGTAGATCATCTTCCAACCAAACCCACAAATTATTCCTCGGGGCTACTGCATCTACTTTTTACTAGCACAAAACGGAACAGGGCTTACTAGTGAAGTACAAATCAAACACCCCCCCCCCCCCCCCCCCCCCCCCCCCACATCTTTTCTTTTTCTCGGGGGGAAAAGAAAAAGAGGAACCCCCCCCCCCCCCCCCGGAGGAGACGAAATGCGAGCAGACACCCGGGACTAGGAAACAGGGCTTTGACACGACGCCTGTCACTCCCCGGGCGTCGACTCTCTGGCGTTTTCTCGCAGTCTCACAGCTTCACCAACCACCCCACCCCAGTTCTTATTCCCCCAGGGGAGACATGGCCCACTCATCGACGCTGTCGTTCGGAAATAAACTGCATTTCCTCTCATAACTCCCCTACCGATCTTTTCATCGCCATCACAGCTATCCGAAACAACAGGAGATAGATAGATAGAAAGTAATATGAATCAGTGGAGACACCATGCGTTGTCGTAAGTCAACGAGAGGGCACATCCCGTACCAGACTGGCCAATGAGCTTTCCAGAAAGCAGAACCGTGCAAGTCAATTCTTGAGGTTTTGCTACGCGAGAGTACACCCATTAATGTCGTATGAGGGGTGATCTTCAGGTTTGTTTTTTTTTCAATCATAAAAGTATCATCCATAAAATCGGAGATGGGGCCTTCTGCTTCACGAGACCAAATGCACATACGAAACGTATTCGCCGAGCCAAATGTTGAATGAATTCATTCCAGAGGACTGTAAACACGAACTCAAGTGTCTTAAACGGCGTGATTGTTCATGTCGTAAACGGAAAGCCAATGGGTTACAGTGCGGTAAAAGGAGTCGAAGTAATCACAATGAACATGCATCTCACATTAAATAACGCACTTTCTCCATCAAGTACTTACAGAAATTGTCATATTGCGGTTCAGATACATCAATAAGTTATATCTGAACCGCAATTTACACAGGAAGCTCGAAGTGTACTACGTAAGTTTAATGGCGACCATTTGGGATGCGGTCTTTCGACTGGTGGCATGAGTCATCATTTCCCTCGTAAAATATATTTCCTGTCACAGCTATGGTTGAGAGAAGAACAGGTGGGTCGAAATCCAATGGATCAGCGAAGAGGTTTGAAAATTAAGTTGAATCTCGTTAAAACTAATTTTTGCCTACAACGAATTTTTTCAAGTCCTCGCAGTTACCCTTAAGGCGTAGCTTAAATTTATCTCGTTTTACTGAATTAATATTTTACAGGCTCTCTGGTTAAAACGAACTTATGTCCACAATTTTTAAAAATGCTTTCAACATTTTTTTGCTGTGATTTTTTTATTTCTTACCTGAATGTTTGTACAATACCCTGTTTCCTGGGGCTCATCAGTACATGGTGGACAGGAAATGTGTCTCCCTCAGAGTTATTAAAAACAGGAAGCAAAAAATCGGTTACATTATTAGACAGCAGAAAGCTTAAGAAATACTGTAGATGTACCCTGATTAATTTATCCATTGTCGAAGGAGTCTGGAAGCATACAGCAAACTTGGAGCTGGGAAATCCAAGAGCCACCAAAATTTATGAATTTTCTTCTAACGCTCTTCTGTGTTGAGATTTATTCTAAGTTCACTAAAAGTTTTTTATTAGCTTAGAACTTAAACAAATGATCCTGTTTTCAAGTTCCTAAAGCAAGTGGGATATGTCTTAGTGAATCATGGGAAGGAGAAACTTGCGCAGAATAAAATCACTGACTATATCAAGCAGTAAAATGCTTGTTCAGATGTTGAAGTGTTGTTTTTTCAAATAAATACATAAACATTGATAATTTTAATATAACAAATTTTTCGTTATAAAAAAATTTTTCCCTGGTCCCTGGGAGTTCGGTGAAATCGCTGTAATGAGATTATATTGTTTTGAGAAGACATTTTTTAGACCTCAAGGAGGTACAGTACAGTATTTCACAAGTTCAGCGTTAAAGAAAAAATTTTCAAGAAATCTTGCGGGATTTTTTAGTTTTAAAGCGAAAAATTTCCCGAGTTTTCTTGCACCGCAGATACACATAGATGAATGTTCGAACTTTTAAACCACCCGTTAAGAAAGAATTCTTTACTGCAGAGCAACGTTTTTCGACTCCATTTGAAAGCTGATCTCCAGAGTGACGAATTGGAACTCGACAGAACTTCGAAATACAGCCAAGGTGCCAAGCCAGTGAAAACTTCGCTGATCCCGCCGGAGTGGAGAAATATGACACGAATTAGCTCGCCGTCGTCAAACGTCTAATGCAGGAGCTGCTAATTACACCAAAAGGGGTGAAGGGGGGGGGGGGAGGTTCCTCTATTTCTTTACCACCCGAGAAAAAGAAAAGATGATCGAGCGTCGGAATCATCAGTAGAAGGGAATTGGCGCCGTCGCTCTCACTTCGCCATGGGGGTCATCGCGGTGACATGGCAATGAGTCCCAGGGATATAAAGGGACTTTATCCAGACCAGGCATCTTACTCAGTTCCGAGGAAGGTCGACAAAAAATGCGAGTCATATCTTCGCGGCTTCCGCTTTGAGACGTCGCTGCTCGAGTCGAAAAGCCAGGACAAATTACTTCCCCTTTTACCCAACCCCCCCTTTTTATTTTTCGCCTCCATCGCACACGCCCTTTTAGTCTCACTAATCCTCTTCATATTCCCGGCCTTGGTTCTTCTAGGTCCTTCAGGAAATATGACGGCGTGTCGACGCGTCACTGCGGGGTTCAACAGCGCGTTGAACCGACTCAAAACAAAATGACTCTTGGATCGCTCGAAAAAAAAGATTTCTAACACTACTGCAATGAAAGAAAGAGAAAAACCCTTGCTCAAGGATCCGTAATAATGAATAATCAGATAATGATGATCACGTCCAGTTCGCAGTCACCCAATCTCATTCCACGCCATATTTCCCGCGTTGAATAAAAGTCTTGCGAAGGAATAAACCTTGTCTACTGATCCTACGTCGTTCTCAATTTAATGCAAGTGAACACAGACCCTCATTGTGAAGTACTTGACACATGTACACGAAAGGTTCATCGTAATTAGTTCCGAACGACACGCAAATAAAAATAAATAAGTTGGGCCAAGTATCAAGTTCTTCACTAAAACAGACAGATGAGGTGAATTTTATCATCCGTACTCTCATGAAAAGAGAGAACCACCGGAAGGAATTTCAAAACAAATTATTGTTTCCGATTCGGAAAAATATTTTAATGCCCTTCCATCCAATTGTGGCTTGATGAAGTGAAATCATTTTGTGTGTTGACCTTCAATGATTTTCAAAAAGCACGAACAAATGGAAAAAGCGGCCAACTTTCGAAAGAATTTTCTGCGCAATTTGTAAACGCCCCATTTTTATTATTAATCACATGCAATCGAGAACCAGGAAAAAATCACCGGACTTAATTGCTTCAATTTAAAAAAAAATCAAAATTTAATTCAAGGATATGAGTATGGTTTGAAGCGGATCAAAGCATGAGGTCGAAAATTCTACTGATTGAACACAGAACGTCACACAACATTTCTCTGAAATAGCGTAAGGAACCGCAATCGCCTGGCGCATCGAATTTCTTCCAATTTTTCCCTTTTTTTTCACCGAAAATGCACCGTAGCATTTTCTCAAAATCGACCGAGATTTCACTCCACCCTTCATTTACGGTATCTCGGACCGAAAGCTCTTAACCCGTGACGTGCAATTACCAGAAAAACCCCCCGCTTTGCTGATAGGGCTCATAAAATGTCCAAAAATGATGGATCGCTTCTGCGACTCCAGAAAAAGACATCAGGGCGGGTTCTCCGTAAATCTTCGTCTGGCTCTAGCTACTATGTCCCGTATAATCAGACTCAAGTCGTTGAAAAGGGTAAATAGCACAAATAAATAAAAAAACTTTACAAGTGTCTGGTGATAAAATTCCGCCGAACTCACGACGCTGATTCCGACGACAACTTATCCTGCCTCGACTCCATGTAGACGAGGCCATTCTTTAAAAAAGCGAATCACCATCATCAATTGCGACGCAGACAACGATGTCTTCAACGTCCGTCAGAAAAGCCAAATTCGGCAATGACAGAGGGAGAAAAATACGCATAATTGATTTATTTTAAAAAATAAAAAAGGGGGAAAAGAGCTGAAAGGAACAGACGACAAGCTCGACAACAAGTCGTCTCAGGAAACGACCCGACAGAAGGGTTGAACGATGAGGATTCGGTTCGTTGCGTCACGAACAATAAAGCTGGTCGCAGATCTTTCCCTTTTCCTTCTAATGCAACATGCATCTTTCCAGGTAAAGTATTTTTTTTTACTCGTTTTCCGTCCTCTGGGTTTGCGCAGGTCACTGTACGGATTTCCGCAATCGCAGAGCTTACGACAAACGTCACGGAGTTCAAAAACACAAGCGTTGAAGAAAATATAAAATGCTGTCATCCCATGCAAGTACTGGCCGGATGCACGGTTCCTCGAAAAATACAAAATCCTTCGAAGAAAAATGTTATGGAATATCACCGCGAACGAAGATAATAATGTATAAAATTGGACGCTGACCGGATGAAAATCGATCCAAATATAAATTTAAAAAAAACTACGCAGTACGGAACAAAATACTTTTGAATTCGAAGCAGAAAAATATCATTTTCAGCCCAAATGCGTTGCATGAATAACACCCAACTTGAAATGCATTTTTCCGCATTCAGTTCAGGAGAAATTCGTCACTCGTCGATGAATTCTTCATGTCCTACAAGGAAACATCGAACCGCTCCAAATGCATTCTACTTGAATCCAATAGTAAATTATGTCATTCAGATCCCGTTCAAAATTTTCCCAAAGTTGTACAGTATTTTAGTCAAATAACTGAAAGTTTTTTAAATGGTCGGAATACCTGACGTCAAAGACGCTGCTAGATTTTCTCTCGCACCCCATTCGACTCGCAGAAGTTCAAAGTCAGAACATTCACAAAGAAAGATAATCTCCCGATCGAAGGTCGGTCCAGGCGAAAAAGGATTATGTCCAAACTCCACTGAAAATCACCCCGGGAAAACCAAGAGTGTTGAGACGCAGACACATACACAACAAAACAATATAAAAAGGTAGGCTCAGTCAGTCAGTCAGTCAGTAGCTGACGCAGACACACACACACACACACACGCGTACGGTACGCAAGAAGTAAACACACACACAAAGAAAGTTATGCGTCGAATCAGCCGTAAAAACCCTGGCGCAGCCCCGAGATCAGTTGATAAAAACCCCGCAGGGTCGAATGAGAGCCCCGTGGACTCGGGGAAGCCAACTCGGATGAAAACGATGGATTGTAACAAGGCTCGCCTGTCCAACGACAAGCGACCGACGGGACTTCTCGATGCTCGACCCAGATTACGGCCGGGTTTCCGAATTTCCGCTGTGCCCCGAGGGGGGATACCCAACGTCCGAAACCCCTCAGAGATTTACTCCCGAGTATGACTGACTGACCTGCGATCTTTTTTTTGCCCTCCCTCTCTTCTGTCAGACCTCGAGACCCGACTGAGACTGTCGCGTGAGTCTTAGAAGAAAGAACAAGAAATTGACTAAGCAGCGACCGCTGTTCCTCGTAAATTTTCATCAACCAGGGCGACGAAACTCATGCTCTGAGTGTGAAATATCCTCGCCTGGTTTAACCGCTCAGAAACTCACCAGGGATGCGAGTCAAATGCCAAAAAAGGGGGAAAAAGCAGAGGAGCGACGAAAAAAGCGGAGCTAGTTATCTTTCGAATTATAGTCCATCTACACAAGAGTGCAGCGCACGATTATTTTATTCAATCAAAATGATCACCGCTGGAATTCAATCCGATTTTATGCATAAATGCATTCGCCACGAATTCTGATCAAAAAGCAATCTATTTTCGGCGGAATATTCCACTCGCGATCCCAAAAATCCTCTTGAGGCACAAGATATAAAAAAGGAAATGAAAACCTCAGAATCAGATTATTCACAAATTTTAATGAAACGTTCAACACTTTTCTTATCCTTGAATTGCGCGATATTAATGTACAGTACATGTAGCATGAATTCGATTATCCATATCTGAAACTGAAGTAGACTAATTTGCATTCAAACGGCATATTTTAGTCGCTACGCCAGTTTTAATTGTCGCCAGCATTTGATGAATACGAAATACCGCGCAAATGCACGTCAGTTATCCGGAAAAATCTTGTGATTAAATTTACATATTTGGAAATAAAACTGCAGTTAATTTTTTTTTCAATTCTTTGGTGGAACGAGCTTTTTTTCGCGACGGTCGATATTGACAGACGGCAACAAGTTGCAACAGTCAAGATTGGAATTTCAGCGATTTTATGCTCCAGTTCGCGAAAGTAATTCGTTGGCAAATTTTTCTACATGATGAGACTCTTCTGGGGCTTCTCCGCTTTGATCCCAGTTCCCAAGGCTAGCAGACGAAAAGCTTCGCGAAGGATTGGATCAGCTAACATTATCACCAGGATTTCAAGAAGAAGAAAAAAAAGAATGCGAAAAGTCAGAAAAGCAAGGAACGCATCACGAAAATTCCAAGCTCAGACTATGTTTCACCCATAAGGAACAAAAAGCAGAAAAAGAAGATGAAGATGGGAACGAGACTCGGGTTTAAAGAGAAAAGTGTGCAATATCCTCGTACTTCATCTCCGGTGGCAAGCGTTTGCCGGGGTGCATACGGTAAAAATCCTGTACTCTTTTATTTCGAAAAAAAGTAAAAAATATGAAGAACGTATTCGCGTTTCAGTCCCGGAGTAGCAAGCAATACTGGTGCGAGAGAGAATGCCAAGGAGAAAAAATCCCACTGGTGGGAAAATAAATGAGAAAGAATGCTTATTCATATACTCTTGGTTCTACAACAATGACGAGAGGGGATTTCCGCAGCAACTCTGCCATGACCTCAACTTTGTTTGAAACATTTTAATTCCTCATAATTTTTGTGCATTTGTCTTTCGGGAAAGGTGCATTGAGAAATTATTTCTCGTTACTCAGTTCAGCTCGATTTAAAAGATTCTTGGAAGCACTATTGAAACTCAAAAGTAGGGACATGAAAAATTTACCACAGCTCTATCCCAGAAAAAAGATGATTCCTTCATCGTAACAGTTTACAATAGTTTTCGTTTTATTTCTGAAGCTTTTATTTCAGATTTTTAAATTTTCTGCCACAGACAATTCCTCGTCGAATTGTCTCAGTTTTTTCAAGGTAGGCTTCAGGGCGAAAACATTAACTATCACAGTTTTCACGCAAAAATTGAAGATGGACAGAAAAACGTACACCCTAAAAAATTGGAGAAACACATTTCCAATGATAGTATCCATGTGCATAAATCTATTTTTGTTGGGTTTCCAATGTTTATTTTCACGTTTTGCGCCCGCGGGGGTTTTTGAACCAGCAAGATTTTCTCAAGGAGCCAGCGCAAGCAAAACAGAACAGAGGTCGTGCAAAAACAAAAGAGAGGGGGAGGGGGGCAAAAGTTTCGTGCTATCTGCTCCTCTCATCTCTTTTTTCCCCCACAAGCTTTTCCGATGTTGCCGGTGCGGACGCATGCAAAATCCGCCATAAATAATGTTGCCCCGTGAGCAGAGGGCAACGCACCTTGCTTTTTCGCTCCTTTTCTTTCGAAAATGGGATACTTTCACGTAGATTTATGCTCAAGTCCCGGAAAAACAAGGTCATGTTCTAAAATTTGCGAAATCGCGAAGAGGGGAGGGGTGTGAGAAGGCACCGCAGTAGGCCCAATTTAATTGGAACAGGAAGCAAAGCGGCGATGAACCGAGACTTAATTTGCGATGGTGGCCAGCTGTGATTTGGTCCTAAATACGAAAGATACGCGGTTTCATTGTTGCCGACAGAAGAACTGATGCTAATTTGCCGAAAGCAACACTCGTGTTCCACTCGTGTCTTTCATGAACTATTTAACGATCAGTTACACACACACAAAATAAGGCTTTCTTTTTCACGAATCCTGTTGGAACTTGCGTGACACATCGATATCGAAACCTCAAGAAATCCGATCGTTTCCTGCGAAGAAATTGCGGAAGTGAAAAAGATTACCCCAAGTAAAAAGCAATCGCCTTGTTTCCTAAAATACGACATCGTCAAAAAAAAGTGATCTCCACTAATTTTCACTTGGAAACAATCGTTCTCAGCACTTTCCTTTGTCCTCATGATGGATCACTCTGGTTCCGAACATACACATTTCTTCCATGACATTAATTTAAAAGGACAACTACAATTCACTTGCTGAACATGACCCGGGTTTGAAGCGTTGAGATTTCTGTAAAAAAAATACTTGCTCTTGGAAAAAAGCTTGGAATGCTTGTGGACTGGCAGATAATTCTGGCTAACGAGGCCGGTTCGCCTGTTCTTGAGTAAATGGTTTAAACATCCGATGGATCTCGAGAAATGTCAACTTTTTAAACATTTTTCTGTCTTGGGCCTAAGCGATCGGCGGTTGAACAGTGAAAGGAATTCAAATAGAAGTCATTCAATCATTCAAATATTTTCCAAATGTTAAGTTTTTAGTTTCACTAGTTTGAAAAATATGCGAAGACCATAGAAAAATCTCTCTCGCCAGGTTTGAGAAGGTTCGTTTCATAGTTTCGTAAGTCCGTGCTAAGTTAAATTTATTTGCATAATACTTAGCTAGTCAAACTTTTCGGTTAAAAGACATTTCTGAGGCTACAGAGAAATATTTTCAGAATTCTCCCAAAACCTCGCAATGATTCCGGTGGCGACAGAAGGCAATTCTTCTTTCTGGCCCACTTGTATACGCACTTGATGAAAGAAAAAAATAATAAATGTTTCTACTTTCATTGATTTATATCACGTTCTCTATTCCTCGGACTAATCAATCGCTAAACGTTGGACGGAGTTGGAGGCACTCAACACGAGGTGATACGACCGATCTCACATACACACATACACATGCGGAAAACACAGTCTGGGCTCTCAATTAGAGCCTCGCAATCAAGGTTTCTTCGTATTTCCTCTTGTTTCTTCTTCTTCTTCTCGTCATCGTCGGCATCAAGAAATCTGGCCGAAGACGACGACGTCGACCAAGCATAAGAAAATCCGGAACACGCGAGCGGATGATTGATGAGACAATCAATAGCCGACTAAGGCCTCTTAATGAGAACCGATTGAATTCCTCCGCGGCTCCGGTGGCCTGGATTCCCCCCTCCTCATCTAATTCCCCCCGCGGGGGGAGGAACAGGAACAAATCTTTTAGCCAGGATTTTTTAATGAATTTTTCTCGCCAGGGCTAATAAGCCGCGATGGGCAAATCTTTTTGACCTCGCCGACACTGTCGTTACCTGCCAAACAACGTATAGGAAAGAAAATGAAAAAGGGGACACCCACCCACCAACTCACACACACACGCGCGGCAACAGCAGCAACCTTCTTGACACGACACGCGAAAGGCCCGACCCGCCACCGCACTCGGACACGTGATTTTTATTATTATTGTTATTATTATTATTAACGCTATTTCTGTTTTTACGACCCATGCGGTGGATCTTCCCGAACCACACACGCGAATTTCTCCTGCAGTAATCAAGCCGCAGTATTCCATCATTTTTTTTTATATAAAAAAATAAAACCCAATCCGCATTTCCGGGTAAGATACACCCCCGGTTTTTTGTTCCTTTTTCGAAATTACGAAATATTTCGTCAGCGATTGCAGAAATTTCGTATCGTGAAATTACATTTCTTCAGAATCAGACTCTGCTCATTTTATTGTCACGAACTGAATTGCCTGAATCCTGCAGAAAATCGAAATTTCGAACAATGCCGCTCTTGGGGTGAAAATGCCGGCACAATACCAGGATGCACGGGGCTAAATTTTATACCACTTCCATCGGAAATTACCGCGCTGTATTCTGTTGAGGAAACACAATCCAGATCTATACCTGCAATACCAAGACAGACTCGAACTTTGTAAAATTGCAAAATTTGGAGGAAGAAATGCGTCGTGCATGTGTTTGAAGACTCTTCAGCGATCAGTTGAGAAGTGATCAGAGTTTCGCACAAACCCTCAAGATTTTCCCCATCAACAAATTTTTCAATTCTGAACAACAACAAAATGTTCTACGAGGCAGGTGCGATCCAATTTAAAATAAATCCCTCTGAATTTTAAGCAAGTTGAAGCGTTGCATAAATCGTTGACCTCGTTCTGAAACTGAGAATCAAAACTCGGCGTGTTGAACAATAGGCAACTGCAATTTACTGACCGAATTCATGAAGCATGGTCTCGCCGATTTCCATTAGTTAACAAAATGAACAACGAAAACAATCAATTCCAAGCATTTTCGACAAGTAATGTATTCTAAACTTTTTCAAAACTCGAAAAATACTCCTTTTCTTTGAGAAAATATACTCAAACCTGCGAGGTTTCCCCATTCTTCTATAACAAGAAAATTGATCATGTCAGAATTACTCTATTGACGCTCACCACAACGGTTTTCCAGAGACACGAATATATTTTAAATCCATGGGCTCATGAAAAAGGGAGTCCACCCCATCAAAAATTGCTTATTTCGCGAATTTCACATGGAAGTTAATCATGATATGGCGCTTCTACATTCATAGCACTGAGAGTCCCTTTCCAGGGATAATTTGCAGGAAATTCAGCAACACCTAAACTTGATCCTATCATGCAGGCAGATTACGCAAATGTGCAACGCATTTTCTTCCTCGCAGTTTTCTTTCCGCGCTAACCAGACAACCGGAGATTTTGCGACGTTTTAATCACACTCGACAGCGACATTAAAAAAAACACTGGTTTAAAAAAAACCAAAAACTTGAAACTACGTTTCAGTTTTGAATTTACCGTCTACCTATTTTAATGGACTACAAAGGGGAAATTCAGCAGTGAAGGACACGGAATGCCGTGCTCAAGTCCGCTTACGTCCACACCACCTGCTTTCTACGGAAAGGTTTTCCGAATGCGACATCACGCGAAATAAACGAGAAATATTATTTCAGGAAACCAGATGGCGTTTAATAAATCATCTCTCAATTTGCGTCATACAAGTGACTTAATTTCGAAACTCCTGTGGTCTTCGTCGAAATTTTGGAAAAAAGGGTCATCGCGTGACAATACGTTAGGACCAAAAATAAAAAATAAAAAGGTTGCGTGCGAATTATACGCGAAAGGAAATTAAATTCACACGATTTTACGAAGCAATCAATTTCCCTACACGTTGCCTCCAGATTATTTCCTTGTTAACAAAGTGGGATCGATTGTACCGGAGATGTAAGTTTCGCCAAATCACTCATTTGACTTCAAAGTTTGTGGCGTGGTCGATCGGGGAATAATCCATCAATCCGATGCCGGAGAAATCCCGGCAGTGGAAAAGCGATCCGAATGAAGACACGCCTGCTCTAAATACTTGCAACTCCACCTAAGCATCCATCTTCCGCCATACTCCACACATGCAACATCGAACCCAGGGTTACATAAAATAAAAAATACGAATAAAAACGTGTGGCTTCCTCCAGGTCAAACACTCGGAGGAGAGAAGCGAAAAAAGGGCGGAAAATCATAAACAATGGCGCAACAATGTGTCGGCACCCCCCCCCCCCCCCCCCCCCCCCCCCCCCCC
>CAJPEX010001725.1:15538-50949 GCA_905338405.1 Notodromas monacha
GTCGGCCCCCCCCCCCCCCCCCCCTCCCCCCGAGCGATCGACACGGGGATTTCATGTCAGCGACGCATCAATCACGCATCCCACCAGCACGCAAACCCCCGAAGGTACATGGCACAGCATGGGAGAACCCGAGGCATCAGGGGTTAGAATAATTCTCTCTTTCCCTGCGATCAACTCAGCGCCACGACTGCTCAGCGCTTGGACAACTCAGCGCCAATTGACCTGAAATGGATGCAAAATGTCGACCTCTTCTGGGTTTTCCGACTTTACAACATATAAACCAGCTATCAGGGGAGCCTCAAGATATCCACGAACGAACGGGATTATGACGCACATGAAAATTCTTGGAAGAAAATAATCGAAGTGCTTCGGAAAATGGCTTTGCAAAGCGAGCTCGTTTCAATGTTGAACGACAATGGAAAACACCACGTTGTGGAGAAGAATTACGCGGTATTTTAGGGGGGAAAAGCAAGAAGTGGAAACTATATATTCTTCATTTTAAAGTGAATTGTGGAACACCGCCATGCGATACTTCAAAACTTTCTAACGAAACATTTTAACTAATCTAAAAATGCGCATGTGTCTACATTCTCATCAAAATACGAACTCTTCCATGTAATATAACGCAAAAGAAATTTTCAAAAAATTAAAGTCACAAGTTTTCAAAAGTAAGACGGAAATTATCACATCAATTCTCGCATCCTCGCGTCCTACTTAACGTTTCACGAATAACCCCAAAAATAAAAGCATGGGATATTTTCTCGAGAATCTGATTATTAAAAGAGTATTCCTTTAATCATATAATGCTTTGAAGAATAAATCACGCATCCGAGCTCAGCGCATGAATTTTTTTAAAATGAAGATCCAGGCGTGGATAGCTTGTTCGGGATTCGAAACACCACATCAGCTCAAGAACCACATGCTTCTTTCTAAACGAAAAAGATACATGCATAACCGATAATCTTACCTATTTTATTCAACACCCTGCATTGTCATCTGAATGATTCAGCTTCTCCCTCATTGCTCAAGAAAGCGTGATCGATGAAATACGCACTTGCCTCATGCCTCCCAAGTATTTTTCGTACTACGTTTCAAACACGATCCATTATTCCACAAGTACTTGGTGCTACTGCACAGACACATTCCTTCATCATTTACAATTTCTTAGCCTAAACATTTCCAGAGTTTGCAATCACGAAAGTCACCTACAACCCGGTTTTCGGGTCCCAGAATGGTATCGTGCCACACGCAAAGGCGGAAACTCACCGTTACCTTCTTCTTTTTTAAATTAAAAGTGCAAGTGAATGAGTCCAACCGAATGAGGTGAATACGAGGAGACGGAAAGTTGAACAAAAACTGAAGGAATTAAACGGGGATTTCCCACACGTTACCACGAGGGACTTTTACAGTAATGAAGAACGCTCATGATTCCAGCAATTTCGAGTAAATGGTACACAAGCACGCCAACATTAGTATGAACAAAAGCAGTGAGACAGACGCGATGCCTACCTTTAGTTGTCGACATCGTCGACAGTCAGCCTTTTCTTTATTTTTCCTTCGAGTATGAGCCAGTCGACGGGGTCACTCGACACGTTTTACTTGCTGGTTTAGGAAAGGAAAATGCGATCGACACGTGGCCAGGTTTATCTTCAATTCAGCAGGGAACAAACGCATGAATTGTGCACGGATATACGAAATTGAAAGGGCATTTGCTCCAATCTCAGCAGATCAAAAAGCAAAGACGCATTGAGCAGAGGTCAAATAATCTTGATGAGAAGAAAAAGAGAAAAAAAAAAGTACTTGAGAGTTGAGATTGACGTGGGTAATGGAAGCTCCGAGATTGAACCCCGCCCATGAACCGTATCGATACCCGGGTTACATTTACGAGGGCTGGTTCATAAAATTTGTCACACTCGTGCCTTCTTTCCAGCAACACTTTTTTTATAAATTGAGATGCTGTCACTTCATACTGAGGGATTATTTAATGCTTTCCTGTTTACAAATATTTTTCATTCAGCTTCCATAGCAGGTTCGAAAGCAGAGGACAAAAATTCACCTCATCGCGAAAAAAAAGTAAGTTTCCTCGAAAGACTTGGATTCTTTAGGGATTTACAAAGTTTTATTAAATATTTCGAATCACTGAAAATCTTTCTTCCGAATTCCCAGATTTTACGATCATATTGGAATCGAAAATGGTTTGGATGCCTTTGGATTTCAGCAATTTCAGTGTCCAGACGAACTTGAAAGTTGCTCGACTCACGCATCTAATTCAATGATTCCCATCGCAAATTTGAACTTGCCTCGTTTATGATCCCAAAATTGTTGGCTTTCCGGGTACTTTGAAAGAGAAACTACTTAGATGCCGGATCTTCGTTTCGACGCAGGAAGAGGATAATGAGAGAACATAATTGGACAATTTTTCAGAATTCAGCCAAAAATTATCAACGGGTGTTAACGGATAATCCACGTACAAAATATCTGAACTTCTTCAAGACGATTTCCTTTCTAATATTTCAGTTTATCGCATCAAGTGAGTGGAGAAAATCCTCAGCACTTTCTCTACCTCGAATTGTCAGAAGAATCCTCCGTCGAGGGGATCGAATGATTAAGTGTGGAAACGAACTACATCAGCTGGTACTGGAAAGCTTTTAACGGTTACTGAAGCTTTCCCTCTCTTTTTTTCCCTCCCTTTCCACTCGATTTGAGGTTGAATGAAATATGTAGTGTGTTCGTGTCCAGGTGTGGCAATAAATCTGGGAAAATCAGACCCGACTCCGGAGCTTTTCTTCGCTGCAAGATACGGGCTTTCCGTGCCTATTTTTTCCTTCGCTTCGACCCCCGAAGAGGGAATTGCGTATCAAAGAGGGAGTAGAGCCAAACATCTGACCCCATTTTCTGCTCTTGGTCAATGAAAGCAAAGCTTGCGCTAAAAGAACACGATTCTTTTGACGGTTGCTTGGAAACATTGATCATGCACAAAACTTATCTTGGGAGTCTCGAGGGAACAATACGGGCAGGAATCAAGATCACACTTTTCCACGCTTTTCTGGGCACGGATTATCATTCGAAAATCTTCAACGAAACACGAATTCACGCATCGTAAAATGCACCGCAAAAAATCAACTGAATTCCGGTAAAAGAAACGAAGGCGTAATTCTGAATTTAGGTGGACTCTCTACAGCAATATTGGTTCAAAAAACAAATTTTACTTGTATAAGCCCGGAAAAGTTCCCATTTTTTGTAGTCGCACGAGAGTTTTCCGATTTTAGCACTCAGAAGCTCTAAATCAATTACAGTACTTCTCCAAGTAAATAATTTTTTTTTCATTTAATGATCCAGAATTTTTTTTAATGATCGGACCATTTACGATGCCCCCACGTTAACACGGAATAGTTGGAAGGAAAAAAATAATAATTTGATGACGCTCGGAAACCAAATGCAGCTCTTGTCAAGGAATCCTCGACCATAAACATTTATTTTCAACATTATATCATGAGTCTCGTTTTTGAGAGAGATTATACCTGGTATAGCCTGTCCAGTATTTGCAAAAGCGTCTTTCTCTTCCCTCGCACTTTCCTTCATCGTCAGCTTTCTTTTCTCGGCGCGCTGAAATCAGGGATTGTTGCAGAATATCTTTTTTTTTCTCCTACTACAGTACAATGTTTTTTCTTTGCTTTTCATGAAAGCAATGACGAAGAGAGGGAGAGAGAGAAAGCGGGGTCGCTCTGGGTTCTGGAGCAACAAAGCGATGAAGGCGATATTTTTGTGCAATCTCTTTTTTGCGCTCGTGTGCTTCATAGCTCAGCACCTGATTCAGTGGCAACGGAAGGGGCTGCTTTTGTGCATGAAGACTGGCTTTTGCCCAGTTTTTCGATCACCGTGCCAGTCCGATCGAGCAATGGACTTCTCCAAAATTGCAGTCACGCTTCCCCGTATTTTCTGGCCATCTATTTATTTGCGAACGATATTTTCAGTATATTTTCTCATTCTAGCAAAGAAGAGAAAAGAAAAATTCCACCTTCATCACGGATTCCGCATGAGAAAAAAAGCGAAAATTCCCTCAACATCACCGAATACAGATAAATCATCCGAAAGCCTCTTTGGCGAGACTGATTTTTTTCAATGCCGGGAGAGTGAACTGCAAAACAATCCCGAGGGTATACAGTACTGTACAGTAATTTCGAAATATCCGGAGATTTCCCCTTGAATTAAGACACACTGAATTGTACAATCAATGTAAGATATTTTTATCGATAAATTTTCCAAGCAGCACAAGGGCAGTGTTTCCAGCTTCAGAGGGCATTACATTCCCTCGTTAATTTAGTTTCGTGTAAATTTTGGCGTCTATAATTAACAAATGGGTTTGGTAAAAATCTCAATAATATGAAACGCGGTATTGTACC
The DNA here is from genome assembly GCA_905338405.1 of Notodromas monacha. Classification (NCBI taxonomy): domain Eukaryota; kingdom Metazoa; phylum Arthropoda; class Ostracoda; order Podocopida; family Cyprididae; genus Notodromas; species Notodromas monacha. The sequence goes on from CAJPEX010001725.1 coordinate 19,942, forward strand.
ATATTCGGGATTTCTAAGCCGTATCTTCCTTCACGTACTTTTAATTCATTTGGAACGTGGTTTTGACATTCGGGGCATGTATCATGCGGGGTTTGCCACATAATTTGAAACCTTTCGGAACACCTTTACTTGTAAAAAAAAAAAAAAATACATGGAACGTGAAGGTTAAGCGAGGCAATCGTATTTTTTTCTCAAATTGATGATGTTGCACCTCCAAATTATCGTGAATTCAACTTGGAAGAGCAAAATACATGAATAAGGACCAGCGACAGATCAATTACAATACAGAAAAAGAGCATGCATACATCCAACAAGGCTCAACAAAACAAATAAGTAATAAACTCACCGACTAAACTTATGTAACAGCCCTCGTACATTAAATGAGCTCATCGATATGCTGGTTGCATCGCTCGGGACTCCGCGATCGGAACCCAACGCGGGGTTTGTTCTTAACGCACCCCGCGTCTTAATCGCGTTTTGCTTGATTTCGGCCCGACGAGCGACTGACACGAATCATTGCAATCGAGGAAGAGGAACAGAAGAAGACCCTTCACCGATGTTACCCCCCAGGAATTGCATTTTCCTTTCCGAAAAACCAGCAACTTCATTATTATTATTTTTTATTCGGAACACGTTTCAACATGGGGTGAGGTAACACTATAACGCAACGCCTTTTGGACAAGGATGCTTCGATGGTATGCGAAGAGAAACTCGGAAAATAATTGCCGGGTTCCAGAATATAACTAAATACAGGAAATCTCTGAAAATTGACTTATGCAGCGCATCACATTCCACTTAACGAACTGTCACTTCCCCGAAAAATTCCTCTAATTTCAAAGCCGACACTGTAATATGTACTTGTTTTCGTTCAATTTTGTTTTCTATGTAAATTATATTTCTTTCTACTTCAGACGTTCCGTTCTATTAATGTCTGCGGTTTAATTTTTGTCTGAGAACTGTTGTTCATCAACTCTAGACGCTTCGGATCACAAGTCGTTTCGTGACAGCGAACTCTACTACAGTATTTCTCAAATGACAAAGATTCTTGCCCGTTCCATTTGAATAAGAGAGAAAAATGTGCGTCATACAACGATCACATGAAATCACTCATTCGGACACCACAAAACTTCGGGGGAAAGAAACCCCGGTTGTGATCCAGAACTAGTTCGAGCTGAGTTATTATTTTTGAAGAAAAATTCCATCTGTTTGAAATTTTTATCGGAGCAAGGAAATTGCCGTGGATCAATCTCACTTCAAAGATCGAACGATGCGTCGTGAATAGAAAAAAAGAAAAGAAGATAGCATGCATCAAGGACGACGACATTTTTTGCTGCATCGTCTACTGTGGAATATTTCGCTCATCAGCAGGCTCATCAACAGAGCATCCGTAAGTCCAAGGCTTTCTGATCAGAGCCGAATCAGAAACCGCGACGAATCGATCACACAGCCCAGGGTACAATAACCACAAAGGATTGGAAAGAAAATCCTTCAATCTAGAAAATCAGGAAGGGAAAATAACCCCCCTCCCATCCTGAAGCGACCTTGTAATACCAACGGAGAAATGGCGGTGACGCAATCAACTTCCCCCGGAAACTTAACAGGAAAAGGCTCTTCGATAGATACACTGATAAGTTCCGGAAGAACACGAGCTCTGGACAGGAATAAAGATGTTCTTCCCAGACTTTCAGTGGGATAAATACCAGTGGTCGTTTCTTCTTTTTTTTTTTTTTGCTTTCCTCAATGGCTCTTTTATTTTCCCAGCAATAAAACACGACGATGTCGAAACGCGGCTTCATCAGTGCGAGCATTGATAATTTTTTTTTCCCGCCGACACTGATGGAATCGAGTATCATATTTCATACGCCCGGTAATCAAAAGCCAAGGCGATATTTATTTAGCGCCGCACCGGAGGCCACACTTGTCGTAACTGATGCCTCGCGTGTGCCCGTCACGTACTGTACCACCATTTCGTTTTCTTTGTCGAGAGTCACTAATGAACATCGCTAAAAAAAAAGTGGCAATCTTTTCGTTTCCGTTATATTTTTAAAGAACTTGTAATATATCCAAGATGCGACTCCGTCGGGAGATCGAAGCTGATCGGAGAAGAGGCAGACGGACACACGCCGTATTCAAGTTTCGAAACATACAAGAGAAAAATCGAACTGCACGGCGAAAAGATCATTTTTGCCAGGATTCAGAGGTTTCATCGTGGCGTTTAATTGGTGATGGATTTTGGGTAAGCGAGTTTCTGTGAAGGAATTCCTCGACAAAACATGTACCGTAATTACAGATGATGCTTGAAGGAATTCTTCGTTTAATTACCGAGGATTCTCTGCAATTGTTCCTTTGATTGAGGAAATTACCGACTCGCAAAATTGACATTTCCAGCCGGCACATCTTGCCACTATTAAAAAATTTATTTAATTAAATAAATTTAAAAGATTAATTTGAGATTTATTACAAGATTAAAAGATATATTTAATCTTTCAATGAAAGATTAAATATATATTTTATTTGAAAATATTAAAATTAAAAGAAAAATAATGAAAAGATTTATTTAAGCCCAAAAATTACTTTTCAGGTACTCTCAATTCAGGTCTGATTCGTGCGATTTTTTAATTTTATTTTCCAAGTTGGGGTTCAATCAAAAATCCTTTTCAAGCAAGTCTCTCGACTTTTCGTGGAACAAATTTTATGCAGAAACCTGGGAATATTTAAAAATCGTCAATTTAGCCGTGAACACGACAATAATTGCGTGAAATTTCCAAATTTTCCGCAGAACTCATAAGACTTTTTGAAGTACTCTCGAAATTGGATTCGGACTGCGAATTCCATCACGTCTCGCAATCCAGAGTATAGCAAAGCAATACGCAACGCTTATCTACATATTTCCGATATGGAGTAAGTGCTTGGGCTTGTTCAAGCGTTGAGTTGACCGCTGGAAAATGGCGCAACGGTTTCTAGATCGAGAACACGCTTGTAGTTAGTATTTCAGCAAAAAGAAAAGTAAGAAATAAAGCTGGTCGGTCAGTAGGATGGGAAAGAAAAGTCGTCTACGAAATTCGACAACGCGATACCGCAGCTACACAAAAAATTGTGAGTTGAGTCCTTGTTTTCAAGCCACTTGAACCCAACGAAAAAAAAGAATAAAATATTGTTGGCTGAATTAAGTCTAAATATTTTTCGGATTAGGAGCAATGCACATTTAAAAAACATTTAAACGGAAAAGGACTTTAGCAACCTGCATTGCATCCTGACGCACGAAAGCCCTTCTAAAATTAAGTTGCCATTTTACAATTAAGGTCATGAATCCAGGCCAATTGAATCATCATTAGAATATAACGTAGAAAGAGAGGAAAATATTTGCAAAAAAAAATTCTTCGGAAGCGAAGAAAACGCGCCGAAACATCTCAATAGGGAACCCAATGAGATAATTCGTCATGGCGCGGAATGGAAAGTATTGACAAAAAGTTGTTGGGAATTTCCACTGTGTCCGAAGTCATATCTGCACTTGAAGTGCTTCATGTGTATGGGTTTCCGACAATACCACGTGGAAAAAATTCAGATTGACCATGAAATCCCCCCCCCCCCCCCCCCCCGAGGAAGTTTCAACGCCTTGGATTCAAAAAATTCCGAGGGAAACTCATTACAATACTTTGCCGACCCAATATGCGCGGTATTTTCAGATATACGAAGTACTGCGCGGCCATGTGTTATACAGACATGGAACTGATCCTTCAATGTAACAAGTCTTAACGACACTCTTTCATCATTTCAGTTCTCACAACGCTGAAACTTGATATTGCACACGTGCTCAGAGATCTTAGAATGCGAAGGGATGATTTGTTGCGGCTCCCGGCGTTACTCAACCGCGTCGCCGTGAAAGCCTTTCCTTGTCTCGGCGGCTGAATCGACAAGCGAGTAAAAAAAAAAAGGCCACCGAAGAAAAACACATATCTTTGATCAGCACCAGGATTGGCATCAATCATTACAAAAAAATGAACCGTTTGTTTCGACACGCAGTATACTGTGTATTTTTCAGCGAAACATGTACGTGCATCAGTGGAAGTGAAAAGACCTGCAGCTTTTTTTCCAGCTTACATAGAAGAGGCGAGAACGTATCCATTCTGACGCGGATTTCAATGCTGTATTTCTTTTTTTTTAATCCCTTCGATTTCCACGAAAATTTTGAATTTTCATCGAGTGAAAGTTCGGCAATTCAGCGCTTTCTCTAGAGGAAGGCTGCATGACGGCGTCGTGTACGAAAATTTTATTTTCTTCGCTGAGTTTCATTCCGAAAAATGTATTCCTCATTTCAAGACGAGAGAAAAATGTTGGAACCCCGCTCTACAACGCATAGCCAAAAGGGAGTTTCCCTGCGTTTTCAAGTTGACAATTTCTTCTGTTGCGTAACGAAAAATAAATGCGAGGGCGACGACGATGATTCGAGGCGTCTCGTCATAGTCGACACTAATTCGTGTCTCCCTCATGTCGAAACCCACGCGGCGTTTACGCTGATTCGATTGAGTGTGACTGGCGCAAATGGAGTAATTCAATGATCAGCGGTGATGAATTGTGTTTATCTTTCGAAGCGAATGGTTGACACTGCTGCCCAGTCCCCGGGCTTTTCGTGTGCCGGGAACCGAGTGCGCTTTTGTGGCTGGAAGCGTGACAGAATTGCGCGAATGGAAGATTGATTGTCGGCATTGACACGAGCCAGCTGCGTCCTGAATAAAAGCCAATGACGCTACGTTGCCAATTTCCCGGCGCCGCGAGGACGGAGAACCACCGAATCTAGTTCAAGCAAAACCACGGACACAATAAATTCGGTTTCTTGTGAAATTGAACCTTTGTCTGGAGCAGATGAGGTTTGAGTTTCGGCAAGTGGACTGAATCTACGTCGATCAAGTCAGATGAAAGAGCACGAAAGTGCACCCCGTTTTCATCAAAATCAACAGCGTTACTGGCGAAATGAACATGAAAAAAAGAAATTCAGAAACGAGGCAATTCTTTTTTTCAGTTTGACTTTTGATCGCTTTCATCGCCATGGAAAATTATACCTTAATTTTGTTTTCAGAAAAATAAAGTCACTGACATTGGATTCTTTTTTGCCGATGTGGCAACCTAGGAATGCGTCGCGTTGCAATCCAAGTCATGGACTGCGGCTAATACGCGAGTACCACAACTAATGTTGGTTCGTTTTTACTTCCTTCTTCTCCCCCCCCTCCCCTCCACACACTTCCGAAACGGTGTTCCAACATTATTGGAAACACGTCCTCGTTTTCTATAGTCTCTATTTCTCCCCTTACATTCACCCCCTGGGTGATGCGACAACACACACACGTCGGAAACGCGCCCAATTTGCGCGATGTCGACGACACTGTCTCCGCAACTTTCACCCACGGATACTACAACGATGCTGTTGACGTGATCGAAGCAGGGGTAAACCCATTTGCTTCTCTCTCTCTCTAGCTCTATTCAGCATCCACACATCCCTGGATCTTTTCTCCGTTGACCCAGCTTTGGTGAATGCGACGACCCCCAGGGCAATCAACAGACAGAGAGGAAAACCGGCGCACACGCGGTACTAAATTAGCGCGGAGTGCACCGAACCGGACGCAAGCGACGCGACGCGTTTTTCCTCGTCGATCTTTTGATTTTTTTTATTCTTCTTTTCCTTCAATTACCCCCCAAAACCCCCCACCCCTCTCTCGCAGTGTCGCTAATTTGTGCTATTTCTCGATCGACAAACGTCGCGTCGGTTTTCCTTTTTGGTGAGATAAGTTCTTCCCCTTCGGAAGATGAGAATTAAATGAAGTTTGTTGATCTCCTCCGTAATCCGATCCTCATCAAAACAAAAAGTACTGTGAAGTACTATAAACAGTATATGTTTATCCAATCTTTCACATATTATTGAAAATAAGCAAATTTATAGATCGATCGTAGTATTAAAATAGCGAGTCGCGATTCTTCAAAGAGAATTATGCCGACAAGAGGCATAAGATGAAAGATCATTCACTCGTTTTTCTACGCGCTTTTTTTTTGAATAAACACGGCAATTGAATTTTTCGCCGACTCCATTTCCGCAACTTGAATCCGCGTCGGTCTCAATGAAAAGTAATTCGCTGGAGATTTCAATTCAAAAGCCTTGTTTCTAGATTTTGAAACATGTTTTAAAAGCCTTAAGAGACGTTAAGCCATGAAGAACAATAACTTTCGGAAACGAGGAAACACTTGAAGGCACTGCTTCCAAATCGTTCGCTGTTCGAAGGATACTTTTTTTTCTTTCAAAGAAATTACCTGCACGTCACGATTGAAATTGTCCATGGAAAGAAATGAGAATACAGTACATGATTTTATTTCGCTTTCTTTTATTCTCAAATCGAACATCATTCATGGATGAGGAAATGATTTTTTTACCCCTCGTATGCAATGCAAGGCTCTAAAAAGCTGAGAGGAACGTGAAACGTCGGTCAAGTCTGTAGAAGAAAGTTGTGGCATTTCGGTCAAGTCTTGCAGTAAACATTTTGAACATTATACAGCATACAGAGTGCAAGGAAATTATTTTCCGGCTAAGCTCGCTCAGCAATGAATTCAATCAATATTTCAAGTAATTAACCGGAAGTAAATTTACAAAAATGGGATTCCAACTATCTCCAAAAAAAAGTGGGGGGATGAATAGAAGTGGGCACTCGTAATTCAAAGGCCTTTCGCCGAAAATACAAAGGGACACCGTGACAGTTAATTCCCACCTGAATTGAGGCAATTGGTTAACGCGGAATTTACGATTCACGGTAAATCAAGCAGTCCTCGGTTCCGATCCCCGAGCGGAAATTTACGCTCTAATCAAAAATTCAGTACCCACGCCAGCCGGGATTTCACGGAAAACTGAAGGCTGCGGTGTCTGTCACAAGCAACCTGTCAACTCCTACTAGAGAATTTGAAATACAGACGAGAAAAGAGACTTTGAAATGCCGGGGACACAATAAGGCACACAAAAAAAGGGGGGAGGGGAAAGAATGAACCGAACGAACTGTTTTCTAAAAACCCCCGAGGAGGAGGACAAATTGGGCTCGAACCCAAAGCGCAAATCCTTCTCCGCATTCCACGCCCTTCTACTTCTTCATTCTTGTTTTCCCTCAGATTTATAAGAATAAAAAACGACCGATTCAAACAAGTTCGTTTCTGCCGGGCTCCGACCTTATTTTCGGTTTCCCTCTCGGGTTCCCCGTGGACACATACGAGGGATGCTTCAGAAGTTTTGTTATACCTCAAAATGAAGTGCTTTTGGTGCCAAGAGTTGATGAGCATCTATCACATGGTCTTGAAGCATGCATTTGTTCAATTGCAGTCGAACACGCATATCTTTCGTGCCGATTGCAAATTCTCAATACTTTATTCAGCGCCACCTGCACAAAATATTGGCAAGATGGAATCAGAAGAAATTTCAAATCGGCATAATTAAATTTGGGTAATGGACACTAATTTTTTGAAATTGCTCGCAGCCTTTTCTTTAAATGCGTGTGATGAATGAGGTGCAGCTTCAAATTTCATTCTCATCTCTTCTTTTTTTTTCTGACCAGATAAGCCAAAAATTGACCTGAAAAAATATACCTTATTTGAAGAAACGATTTCAAACAAAGGAAAGCACACGAGTGAAAAAAACTTGTGAATCAACCCTCGTATAAATAAGCATTTTCCCCCGTCTTTTTCCGCCTAGATCTGAACACGAACTGCCGTTCCGTGTCTCGGGCTCATCTGTAACATTCCGCCGGGGTCCATTTGGACGAGAGAAGAATGCCGCAGCGATGAAATCGGTCGCGGCTCGCGTGCACGTTCCTCGGATTCCACTCGCTCGCCGACATTCCCCAGCTCATCCACAGCGACAAAGACCCGTAAAAATACGGTTCCAAGCTCCACTATTCGAATCCACGAATAAATGGAAATAAAATAAGACAGGACATTAAAATATAAATTCAGGTCGCCTAAATGAACCAGCTCTCCCGGGGCACCCCCACTGAATTCCAGTCAGCAACTCCTCTGATGGGCTTCACTTCAGCGAGATGTTCCGCAGGATAAATGCGGGGATTGAATCAAATGCAATAAACTTCCAATTGTGCTCTGTGCTTTGAGAGACACAGATACGAAGAGTTTTTTGAACATTTACGGAAAATGCCACGAATGAAACTGAAAATTCGGCTCGTGAACTAGCGAATGCTACGGAAAATGTCAACCTCAAACCACGTCGTTTGCGTCCACATCAACACTTCGTATCGTTCAATCAAGTACAGTGGCTAAAATCAGCGGAAAGCTCTCCGATTCCATCAACAGAATTTATAAACCACCGCAATGTTGACCGTTATGAGGATCTAATCCAACCAAGGAACCTCCGAATGGCATTTCGGATCGACCCATACTTTCTTTATCATCTCTGAATAGATTATTCAACGAATAATTCAAGCGCATCAGTTTCATCTCGAGAAAAATTGATAAAGTTTCCTATCAAAAACCTTCGTAGAAAAATTAAAACGCAACCGAATCAAATTGAGTACACGGTTTAATATCGATACAGATTACAGCATTTCTTTGATTTGTAGCCAGTGTCGAATTCGATCAGGTGAATATTTTTGGGTAAAATCCAATACAGTAATGCCATACGTACATAATTTTATTCCGCGGTGACTTTCATCTTAATTTGAATAATCAATCAAGTGTTCCTCTCCTATAATGACGAATCAGAATCCTTGAAGAAAAAAAGAATCCCTCAGTTCTTCTGAAAATTCAAAATTAAACTCGGCTACCGGGTAAACGAGTGTAACCTGTGGCAAAGGAGAGTCGAAGGAAATTTAATAAACATAATGCGTGCAGAAATTCCGGATTCGGCTTGAATACCGAACAACTTATCAAATTAAATTATCCCTGCCCCGCTAAAAGGATCAAAATAAAAGCATCCCCCTAAAGGCAATTGACCACCAGAACCCCGCTTCGCGGGTTTCGGTAAATTACGCCGACGTTGATGCCTCATTTCGCGACTGGTGTGGGGTCATTTCTATGTCAGGGGGGTTTCCAGCCATACGGAAACGGGAGGGTATTACTCCCTACCACGTGTACTCAAGCTTTTCCCCCAAATATCCCCGCTAGTTGCCACAAAAACCAAGATAATTCTATTTATTTCTTTTTTCCTGCCGGATACGACTTGTGGTACCCGTTTTGGACGTAGCCATGAGATTGTAAACCGCAATAACGGGTACAGAATTTTATTTTGCGAGCTTGTATCACAACTTGTCAAAGACTAAAAACTCTTGAGCTCATAATCAGATGCAAATTGAGTTTAGACTTGCATCTGATCATGAAATATTGTGAAACGTCTGTTTAAAATTTACCGGGCCACTTTCGGCGATTATCTCACGATCTTCCGCCATTCCAACAACGCAGAAGTCTAGAAAGAAATACAGTACTTGGGATTTTATGAGCAAATGATTCTGAAGATGTAATCTCAATAACACGTGCAATTGAAAGTTTATAAAACAGCAAATTGCCGGGTGCTATCAGGACAAATCCCACGGCGATTCAATAACTTATTGAATTGAACGACAGGTGAGGAGTTTTAAACTGTTCCTCTGATCTACGATATTTAATTTTGAAAATAATTCTGTGTTCATGAAGGCAAAAAAAAATTTATCTCATTTCTTTCCATCCTTCCTTTCCAAAGGCATCGAACACTTTCGGATGCCAGGATGATGAAACTGTTTCATTTTCCTTTGAAATAAATCTCCCAATTAAATTGTAAGCCCCTGAAAATTCCCACATTTCAGTGGGTACAGAAGCGAGGGAATCACCCAGTATTTGGTGGTGGCACTTAAAACGTATCTCTTCATACAGAAAATGCTTCTCAGCACCCATGCCTCGCGGCAGCAGCGTCGTCATTTAATTAACCACCACGTCAAGTCTGTCGTAATGTTGGCAACTCATTAACACTCCCCCAAATCCACCAAAAGAAATGCAAATGCAATTTCCAGGGCGTCCGAAGTGTCAATTTTTTTTTTCACCTTCTCCCAAGCGATGAAATTCTAAAAGTCGGCCTATATCTGGTTTTTCCAAGCCGCAGACGGGGAAACAAGTAGGCAATGTTCAACTTTCACTAGTCGTAATTCAATCGAAAGCCCCCTTTCGAAACCGACGGGGAGTTTGGAACCCGCGAAATAGACATTGACTGTTAGAGGGGTAGAAAATTCGTCTCGTATTTTTTTCCAAACTCTCGTCGGGAAGCTGAAGGGGGAAAAAAATAAATTGCATTTATCTGCCTCGACGTTTGCATTCGTTACCTCCTCTCTTTCCTTTCCCATCTACATTGCCTTTCGACATTATTTTTCACGAGCCAAGATATGAGAAGCATAGCTCGCATGCAATCTCAAGAGTTGGAATAACAAGAACGACAACGAGAAAATTGGCTGGATCGAAACACACCCCCCGGCATGTTCAATCCAATGTCGTACTCGTGTAAGTGGTACCCGTAAGAAACGTGCACCATGTTGGGAAATGGTTCTCTGGACACTCGTTTTAAGTCAGCAGACACACGACTCGGATGCTTCTTGACATCCGGCTAACGTGGATCAATCGTGACATCCCAAGCTGACTCGCATAAAATGGAATATTTCGATATGTTTTTTTTGTGTGTGCCGATTGCAATACGGTTTGATTACAGCCAACGGAACGGGAATTTTATCGAAGGCCGTTCCCAGGAAAACGCACTTCCGCGTTACAACTGCGAATTTCAATGATTTCCGAGACGAGTGCTTTCGAGATTGATCACGAATCCCTCGATCATTCCTGGTGAAAAAGAATCCCGCGAAAGTCAGCGTAATCATAATAAAATATCTGGATAACATCTCATAAATTACCACAAGCAGTGACCAGACGCAGCATGGCTTAATAATATTTAACACTGCGGAAGAGATTTCTCAAGATTACCAAACCGCAAGAAAAACAGCACGAGGAAATGACTTGATCAAAGGACGAGACGTGGCAGATGTTCAATTTCACTTCCAAAAGTGATGTACAAGTATCATTATCCGTACTTCGCTTGAGAAATTAATTAAAGGCCAAAATCAGCAACTAATCAACTCATCGAGGAAATCAAGATGAATTCGAGCGATTGCAGTCTCTTTTACTTTTTTTTGTTGAAAATGTATCGAAAGAGGGACTGGGAAAAATACGCATAATTTATTTTTCAGACACGAGTACCAGACGAGGTGGACCAAGATGACTGCATTTCTCGAGCTTCACTGAATGCAGCTCGTTTAGTAAAAGCTCAGCCGGACGCGAGCTTTTTATGCCGGGGACGACAGACAAATCCCATCAGTCTCGATCACAATGCTTCGTGTTGCCTGAAAAACCCCCGCAAGGTTCCGATGTCCGCAAGGAAAAAGTCACGGGACACAAAATTCGAGCCACGCCCGGGCCTCCAGGGAAATCTCTGTGGATCGAGACCAGCACAATCAACGCCCGACTACGACATTTCCCGATCAGGCTCCAGTTTTTGCCTCTTCCCGTTTCATATTTTTTTTTCTTTCTTCCAACAAGTAAGGCGACACGGTACTTGTTGCAGACCACGGTGGGTTGCGGGAACCTAGTCAAGTAATACCCCCGTGGGCTTGCTCATCGTTACCGCACCATGCACTCTCGCCAATTGACCCCGGCGACGGATTTATCTTTTCACTCGGGGTTTCTCTCTCTCTCTCTCCCCACTCAAGATATTCCGCGTTATTCCTCTTGATTCTTTTTTTTTTGAAATAAATATATTAAGGGCAATTGACGGAAAAAGAAACGAACCTATTCATGTAGGTCGTCCACGCGAAGACCTCGACTTCCCTTCTATCGAGCCCGACAAATCATCCAATAACCATCAGGGCGAACTTTCGCTTCATTTATCCCGGCGAGGAACCCATGCAACTCGGTAATGAGCGCAACATCACATAAACTCGCAGAAAATTCGTTTCGAGACAACCATCAGGTCGCCAGATGAAATAGGGAATAAAGTTCGGTCGCAAAAATGAAATTCACTCTCGTTTTTCTACACGCCGAGGGTAGGAAAAAAACTTCTTCATCTAATGAGAAATTTATTTCCGCTTTCGATCGGTTAAAAAGGTATTCAATAATATTTTTTCGAAATGATCAAAAAACTAATTTTCATTGAAACACACTGAAGACGAGAACATGTTTATTTTCCAAAGTAACTACAGTTGTGACGATTTCACAAATTCTGGCTTAGAAGTGACTAAAAAAAGTGGGGGATACTCTATTTTCTCGGTAAATTGACAAAAAGTTTGCTAACGTTGGCTTAAATATGCTGCCGGAATCGATGTTGTAAAGATTTCCCACAACAAAACAAGCGGGCAAAAAATGACAGAAATTGAATTAAAGACTTGGCAAAGGTGCTCAAAAAGAAAATAATTTAACTTTAAATAAATATAGTAGCTTGTTCCCGACGAGACGCCGATTATAATGGATGGTGCATACCTAGAAAATTATTTTCGATTGACACGCGGGAGGGAAAAAAACCAGCATATTCCAGAAATGCCTGGGGCATCATTGACACATAAAAATGAAGAATCAACGGGACCACAGGGGGTTCATCTGCCATCAAGCACACGCAAAGAAGCTCACAGTAACCCGAAGCTCATCTTAGAGATAAGCATGCAAACGCTTTTCTTTTTTTTCACAAGCATTACAAAATAAAAATAAAACGAGTTCAGGAAAAAATCACCGGCCATCTTTGCTCATGAAGGGACGAAATGTCGAACTTTGTCGTAACAGTAAAACTTAATACCGCTTCCCTAGCGTGGTTGGCAACACTAAAAACCCAAGAGGGGGAAAAACGACCCCATCCCGTTTCTTTCGACGTCGTCGTCGGATCATGCCATAGAAGGCCTGTAAATCCCGGCTGACGTCGTTGACATCGACATCGTCGTTACCCTTGCACACGCGCCGGCAGATAACCCTGCCCTAAGGGCGGAAAAAAGGAGAAGGAACAACAAGAAGAAAGAAAAAAAACGAGCCTCGTTTTTCAAATTCGAATACTGTATCCGCAGGGGTGGGCCACGTTTCATTACCCGTCAGTCAACCCACTCATGGGGTTTGATGAGCAGCGAATTGAGACAACACGCGCTTCGAGGCTGGGAGCGTAACAGCATGCGGTAACGAAATAGCTTGCTCGTTAATTCGTCATCGGTTGCAACGGAACAGAAAGCCCCAGAATTCCTGATGTGCCCAGAAGCACTTATACATTTTTTTTCCGCCGTATTAAAAAAAGAACCTCGCAAAACTTCCAAGCTGGGATGCATATCCACTCTAATTGAAGTACAGTCAACCCTCGATTCAGTGCCAAAAATTTCCCTGAAATAAATCTCTCTTGATTTGTGATCTCAAGGGAAACTCCAATTGAGTGCCAACTCACTTAGTGACACAGAAAATACCTTGCCCCGGATGAAAATTGGATCTGAAATCAAATAAATCAAGACATTTTTTCTGGGAACATCATCGGCTTATCACTCTGTAGCATGTTTCCATACTCACATAAAAACTCCAGACAATTTTGAACATTCAATTTCTGAATTTAGATTGTCAATAATACAGTATGTTTGTTCTTGATTGATCGCCTTCCTTCCTTGAAAGACTTATACAGTGGGAGTCTTCTTGTAAACATTCATTGGTAATTGCACGTGATATAAGCACAATATTATTGGAAGGTCTTGATTGAGGGTAAAAGTCGTCTTCCATGTCTCGCAGCGCATTTCATGCTTCATTTCGAGTATGATAAGGTAGAGAGAAACACGAGCCTTACTTCCGGATGATTCTGTGATGAGGATTGAATCCCCGGACATGCTTGAATCCAATTAATCAGAAAGCCGAATAGTCAAATTGGAAATTACTGACATAGATTGTTCGCAGTTACATCAAAAAAGACGCGGATTCCATCAGAAGACAAAAATCAGAAAATCCATCAGAAAATACAAAAAAATAAGTTCACGCAAGAAAACCCACATCAATCTCCAGGTGAATTTCAAGGCGGTCGGTTGCCAGGAGCCACCTGCGCGTTTTGCTCTTTCGCCCACATTCTTCCACGGACACGAGGGGATTAAAAACGCGCGCGTTTGTGTCAAGGGAGCTACGGACACGTCATTTACATCCCAATCAGGATCGCATCTCGTAACAGCAGCACCTTTTCTTCCCCCATTTCTAGGTCATTCGTCAGATTTGTCGGCGAGATGTAAATACGAGACGGGCTCTGAGTTTGAAAAACTGGAACCTCGTTCCAGGTCGACGTCAAGGTCGGGCTCACGAGTGAGAGAGACGATAATTACGGACGTTATGAGCCGGCCCATTTGGTAAAGAGAGACCAATCTTGAGGGGCAATCAACTGCTTCGAATCATTTCTTGACTACTGTCTGATTACCTGCTTATCAAAACCAACTCGTCACAAGGAGGAAAAAAAAAACGAACCCCAAGCTACTTCGGCAGTCGCAATAATGAGAAAACCCGGATTCAAATAAAGAGATTTTGGCATGGCACAGGTCTGAAAATTGCACCTCTTACCAAGAATTTCCTTTCAGGGTTACATCACGACCATTTTTGTAGAGCTTGTGCTGAAATTCGAATGTTGTTGTCTGCTTTGGTGTTAGTAGTTACCGATTAGGTTCTGGATTGATTTTATCAGCTTATAAACCGAGACAGTCGGGTTCCATGATTTATACACTATATTCCAAAATGCGCGGTAAAATTTACTTGCAAGTGATTCAAATCCCAGGAAACTGGACGAACACCCAAATCTGAATTTCAAGCGACATCAAGGATTCCAGAATACGATCCGAAACTTCGAGGTACTGTATTGAAAAATTGATGCTTCATTCTTCAAAAAGAAAAACAAAGGCGGCAGTATTTACATTTTCTTTTCGTTCCCCGTCAAGATTACAATTTTTTTCCTTCATTTTTAATAGGCGAACTGTTATATCAGAGACTTGCCGATTTTTTAAAGCAAGGAGGACGCAGAAAATAAAACATAATCATCCAGACGACGGCTCTTCTTTCCTGGACGGATTCCACGGCCCAACCCGGACGACGCCGTCATAAAACTCCCCAGAGCAGAAAAAAGAGACCACCCAACGTCCAAGTCACGCGATTCCTTTACGATAGATGCATCGAACCCGTTCTGATAGCCCCGACGAGATAACGAAAAAATCCCGGGATTGACGGCGACTCTACAATAAATATATAGAAAAAATCCATGAGTGAAACTCAAACCGTAGAGGCGATTGCGTCCGTCCAATCAGCGTGACTGAATCAAGTTTGCCCCAAAAACGCCTGAGGGGAAACACGGGATTCAAGCGAGGAAAATCCTCAAAAATCCGCCGAAATACGATGAAAATTACTTCAAGGCAGAAGCATCGTTTGATTTTCGCGGCCAGATGGAAACAATTACAAGAAATTCTCGAAGAACGTCAGTTACTGCAGTTAAATTTATTTCGTAATTTGGCAACCCATTTGGACACAGTTGATTCTCTTCTTAGAAAACACTTGTACGGCTTTCCCTGAGATTCAAAGCATGGCACCAGTTTTGCTGTTTGCACTTTTCTCATCTTAAAATTTGAAATAACGTTTTTATCCCAATTGACGATCTCAATTCCTAGGGCATCACTAGCCAATACTTTAATGCACTTTTTCTCGCCAAAACCCTCCAGGAAAAACAACGGAAAGCTCTTGAATTAGGATATTAAGCCTGAATACGTGACAAAAGATACATTAGTGGCTGGTTTCCTCACATCATTCATAGACGCAAAAACAGGTACGGTACGTGGATAACTTTTGGAAAATATGATCCAACCAATCCTCCATAAAAGGCCCCATCGCCAAAAAAACTGCCGACTTATCGCATAAAACTTCTCTGCAAAAACAGGGGAGATATTAAGGGAAGGAATTCGACGGCACGCGGAAGTCGCGCCATCCTTCACTGACTCATGAAAAAAAAATGAAATAAACCTAGCAATGCCCCACACAGAAAATGACACAACTATTGCGAAACGTGAGTATCATTCACTCACGAGGACCTCGACAAACGCGGAATAACCCATGAAAGGAATGCTGCTCACACGCAGCCCCGCAGCGGGGATGAATAAATAATTAGTCGGTAGTGATTGATTCCCCGGGGGCGGTCGGAGAAAACGGGAGGCTGGCTGGCTGGTTTAAGCAGTTCTGGTTCGGATTGTGGGGTTGGGGGGGGGAGAAAGCGGGGATTTATGCAGCGGCGGCTTTCCGCCATCCAGTATACAGACCCCCTCGCTTGCAAGGGCGCTCAGAATGATTTCAGCGGCGGGGTGGCACAGGATAATGGGGCGGAATCCGCGGCGCCACCCAGTGGAACGATTGCCTGCATACAGGCAAAGACGTGCGCATCTGCATTTCATCACTGATGCTTGTAACCAAAATAAGGATGGGGTCCCTGTAGAAAGTTCTCAACACTAGGCACCAACCCACCTCCCAAAAAAAATAAAAAAAAAAATTCTCCAGACCTGGCATCAAAGAGCTGCTAATGAATCACTGCGCATTCTAAGATGCAGGTCCCAAAATGTAACGCAGCTATTTTCGAAGAAGCGGTGCGATGACAACAAATGGGTTCAGAAAAAAATTTTCAGAACAAATTCCCAAAGCCACCCACACTAACTCCAGATACCCTGCCAGATCATTTGAATTACCGACATTCTTGAAACGCAATCCCCAACCTTTTTACGCATAGCTGTGTAGTATGGAAAACAGAAAGAAAAATGAGCGACGACGATTTTGCGGAAAACTTCGCAGGAATCGATATCAAATATTTCTCATTTCTCGCTTTACACGGATCTTGGACTAAAAAGCTCAAAATAATTACTTGTACAACTGAAACAAACGGAAACAGTTTTCTTTTGGAGGGATAAAAAGGAACAACACCCGGAAATGACCGCAAAACTCCGGGAATGTTCAGCATTTTATTCGCGGTTTCCAATGCATTGCAGTTCATCGACATCATTCATTAAAATGATTTCAGTTATTTCATCAATGAACGATTCAAATAAATACTGCAGAAAACATGACTCAGTAAATACAGGAAAAATCGTGGGGAACTTTCTCTTCAAACCGCGAAATCAAGCCAATCTGCCTTACACCGTCCAAATTTTTCAGAAACACTCGTCGTCTAATTACTCACGCAAACGATTAATTGGAACAGGTCAAACAAAAATTTGGTTCGCAATTAATACGATGAGTTCCACTGAGGTTTCGAACTTTCTGAAAGCTCCTTGAAGGACTAAAATGAAATACTCTCCCTGGTTCTTTGGGTTCAGTTCCGTTTGCTTCACGAACACGGAACATTCCGTGGCTTAAACGTCTAGCTCAAGTCGTACGTCATCGTTCTCGGTGTCGTTGCATCTGTATCACACAAAGACCCTTTCTCGCAGACAAACATTCGCCAGACTCGACGAATAAATCAGCACAAGCAAGCCATGGTTCCTTCCCATCAAAATCTCACCGTGTCCCAAATACATCCACGGGAATTTTCATCATTTTTTTTCCATGTCGCAAAAAAAAAGCATTTATCAACGCCCAACAGTTCCGCACAATAATCAAGATCAGTAAAAGAATCGAGATCATCCCAACCAAAATTCGTCATTTGATACAGGATTTGGCTTCCCTTCAAACAGTCAATTCGGATACATGGAGATGAATACAGTATGCCTTTTTAAGAGTTGTTCGATTATTGCCCAAATACTCTTCGAATAATCGCCCACAAAGATTCGGGGTATTGAAACTGCACTTTCATACTTCGACAAAGTTGAAAGTTTAACAAAGATAATCAAATCAACTGTAAATAGGCAATATTTTGGTTCCACTTTCGTGAGTAACTTGCACAGGTTTTGAAAATCATCATTCCAGAAATAAATTGACCAATGAAATTGATTTCGGGGTGTCGACGAACTTCTGAATCATCTCAAGTGCATTCCGCACAAAGTACTGTACAGCATAATCCAATCAAGATGATCATTAGTCTAACTGCATTAATCTCTCTCGAGAACGACAGGATGATAAAGGTCGCACAGAGAAGTTGGTCAGAAGGAAATCATTTCCAGAACATTTTGTTGATGCAAAAATGCTGAACGACGAATGACGACAATATATTAGTCATCACGATGTGTATAGCAATGAAAATAAACCAAAAAGAGAAAGAACTGCGGAAGCGGGGTAAAACGAACGACAGCACCGACCGACGGGTTCTCCCTGGAGCTGTCGAACCCAAGTGGGGAAAGCGGCAAACCCCCGGGGGCGAATTCGCACTCACGCTCAGTTCCCCAGCGCTTCCTATTCTCACAGTACAGTACAAGCAATCAACGCTCGGAAAATCCTACGCTTTTCCTTTTATATTCCCCTATCCTCTTCCTAAGCGTAACTCTAGACACACACACACACACACGACAGACAAAGAAGGAACAACAGCAACAAAAAATGGTAAGAGGGAAGTTTTAAATAAATTCAGCCTCATTGCCGTCATCGCGTTGACGAACCAGGGAGAAGTGCCTATCCTTCTTTCCTTTTTTTTTGGCACGTGGGGACGCGAAAATCCCGCATTTGCCACTACGTACTTGCCTCTCTGGAGACTCCAGTCATACGTGACTGACATCAGCGAAACTTGATTCGTCCCCGAGGGCACAGTAAGCTCACTTTTTTTGTAGCATGTTTTTTTGGCACGCAATATTCCGTCTTTTTTTTTCCCCTGCGGGAGATATTTATATCCCATGCTCGCGTTGCAGACAGCACAAGACGCCACCGCCGGCTCATTATTCTAACATCGAGACATTTCCATTCGAAATTACCACCTCCTTCCATGACCACTCATTTCAGGAATAACACCAACGGGAAGAAGTACTTCGGAGTAATTTAGCGCGCTACGGTCAATTTTTATTCCACGTATATCCGATGGTTTCGAACATTGAACAATAAAAGGCTTCTCACTCTTTCGTTTGGGTGCGGATGCGGAGAAAGAGAGAGAGCTTAAAAAATACAATATATGTAAACTTGGGCGAGAGAATTCGCAAGGAAGCTGCGAAAATCGGCGCCGAAAATACGCGACGCGACTTGAATCGACAATGAGGCTTCGGTTCGGAATCTAGCCCGGGTGAGAGGAAAAATATGAAGGGAAAACCTCGGCTTTCGTATTGGGGTGCGGAAGGGATTTATTTTTTCATATTTTCGAACACCTTTCGGGTCAATAACAGGAGCCTGAAAAACACGACGAGGAAAATAAAATCGCATAGACAACAAACAACTGAGGAGGTTTCCGGAATCGTGGAGAAAATGAGCCGGGTTTCGCAGGCGCAACTTCGGATCCAACAAGCAAAAGGAAAAAAACAAAGGAGGACAGGAAAAGAATTCCTGCGAACTCGCGGCTTCCGGTAATTTCTTTTTCCCCCCTTTTCAAAAATAAACACTTCCAACACTATTTTCAAAATCAAACTTCCACTTGCTTTCATCACTCCTGAAATGCAAAATGCGCACTTGTAAGGGAAACGATATACTGTACAGCACTTTTACTTTAAAAAATCCTGCCGTCCGATCATCTAAACCCAAAAAAACTTAATTTTTTTTCTTTTCCGGCAGATCAAAAGCACCAATTTCGAAAATTGACCAGCCAGAAAACCCATACATCAAAACTATCACCTCTGATAAACTGTTCCTTTTTGACAATTTTCAAGCATTAGCATGGTTTTGCAAGTGATCTGAAACTGCGTTCGGCCTTCATTTGAAAAAATCAGCCACCGATCAATTCATCTGTTGGATCTTCTTCGTTCGCGTTTCGCACAAGGTATTCTTAATGCAAAAGATTTTTCCCGAATAATGTACTGTACAATGAGTTGAAAAAGAAAAATAGGCTTCACTGCCCGAGTCAAGTCTTCGGTTTTTTCATTAGTTACATCTGAAAAAGAGTATCTTCACTTTTTTCGTGCGTTCTAATGATTTCATGTTTCATTTTTCGAAAATAACACACGGTATTCAAGAAAGAAATGTAAGGCGTCGTCCTCAACTGCCTGAACTTTCGAGGTGAATTGAACATTTTCATATTGTTCAAGTCCTAATTAAAAAAAAAAAACGAGGGTTTCAAGTCACAGCAAAACCTTTCCCAAAAGGTCACCTTCAAGGAAGAAAGGGTACACAAAATTGAGGTTACTTCTTTCCAGCGACAGAAAACAGGGTCAGCAAGCTGAGACATCTTTCTCTATTTACGCAGAGAACTGAGCCTCCGGTCTCCTTAATCTACCCAACTGACAACTACTGTACGTGCTTCAGATGCGCATTCTTCCGGAAGGATGACTCGAAAGGACCGTTTCCGAACGACCGGAAACAGGTTCATCCGCTCGGCTTCAGGGGAACCGGAGGCGTTTCCGATTCGGAATTTCCTGGCCCGCTTTTAATGCCACAGATGTGTCCACGGAAAAAGTTGAAGAATTGAACCGTTTCGTCGACCTTCGATGCGTCCGGTTCGGTTCAACATACAATACGTATCGCAGACTGGGGCCAGCCAGGGTGTTCGGCATAACGTCGGACCATGGTTTTACGACAGTCAGACTCAGGAACCACAGGTTATTACAGCTTCATAAACGGTTTTGCCATAAAATTACGCATAGGGTAAATGCAAAAGCCCCAGAGGAACCACCGTACCCCCTTTAGAGACCACCCAAGGCGGGCTTTTCCTCTCAAGGTTGACTGCACGAAACGTTACACCGAAGCAATGGTCCCAATCATCCTGCCAATTAAACCGCTTCCATCCGGAAATAACCGACAGATGAAGATGTATCTGAACATGCTCCGAGAAGCCAGGATATTTTCTGATACACTTTTCTGTCCTACGCCCCAGCAAAACGGCGGACTGGAAAATGGGAATTCTTCATCTCGAATCTCAATTTCCGTGATGAATTTCGATGCATTTTCCATTTCCCTCGACTGAATAGAACATTATAGGCCAACTAAAACTGAGAATGAATCGTCATTTCATGCTCCTCTTGCGGGAAAATATTTCCTCTCGCTCAGGTCGCTGCAAATTCCCAAAAAATAATACAGCAACTATACATTTCCTTTACCTCGGGTTTCATGATTATTCTGCGATGCTTCCCAACATTCCATTCGCAATCAAAACGAAACCGAGCCAAGCAGTCAAACGAAATGATTATGATTTTGAAGCGGATATGAAACTACGCAAATAATCGGAATGCCAACGAAAATGCCACAAGAATTTTTTTTAATGAAAAGTACGTTAAAAACGTCAGCATAGAGGACGGAAAATCCCAAAATTTAAATGTTTTAAGGTCCGTGTCTGACCGAGATTTACTTCTAAAAATCGTAGCTGAATCCACTAACTCTGCGTCTTGTCGACGACAGAAGAGCGTCAGCACGAAGAAAAGCCAAAATCTACGCAAACAGCGAAAAAAGCACCCATTTCACTTGAAGAAATTTGTCTAATTTGAAATTAAACTTCTGTTTTAACGAGGCTTGCGTAGTTATGAAATAAGCTACAGTATAAAGAATTTCGTCCACGAGAGCAAGTCTTTATACAATATAACAAACACTTGAGTGAACGATTCGCACGTCACGATTAACTGATTCAATAACTGGCCGATCACGCTACAAAAATAACGATCGAGTACAGAGTATGCCTAATGTGGAATAAAGCTTGGTTTAATCTTGTATAACTTCACTTGCTCTAAATGACCGAAAACAATTTTTGATTCGTCAGGAAAAAGAGAGTAAAAGTTCTCATTCAGCTCGTTCATTCCCGTCGAATCGAATAATTATCTCGGCTGATAAACCTCAAGAATTTGTTTTTAAACCGTATTTGCAACTAAAATTTTAATGATGTCCAATTATCTGCGATATTCGATTACAATATCTTAGCAAGGAATTGGAGATCAGTTTTGCTCTCTTATTTTTTAAACTTTTTGAAATAACAGTATTTGAAAGAATTCCAGGAAGGTTTAAAATCAGACATGAATTAAATGGTCGAATATTTATCTTTGTTGCACTCCTACCGACTATGAAATTGTTACTACAGTATTTAGTCTTTCATATTTACTTTAATGTGGTGGATACCTGAAGGAAGGACGAGAGACTCGACATGACCCACGTTCCTCGACTCGACACCGACGCTGGGACCCGGAGCTGGACGAAACGACGGGACCAGAAGACCACACCGAAGCGGGCCCCTGGCACGAAACAAAATTCCAGTTCCTTCCTGTCGTCACCCACTGACGGATGGGGACCGCGGCAACGGAACTCTGACAGCCACCAGGATGTCAAGGAATCTCTTTCGATGCGTCGAC
The DNA here is from genome assembly GCA_905338405.1 of Notodromas monacha. NCBI lineage: Eukaryota > Metazoa > Arthropoda > Ostracoda > Podocopida > Cyprididae > Notodromas > Notodromas monacha. The sequence goes on from CAJPEX010001725.1 coordinate 42,336, forward strand.
AGTTCTCTTATTTTGTTTTCTCTCTCTCTCTCTCGCACACACACACAAATATACGTATACGAATTCCGCCTGGCTCCCTGAACCAGAAAAGCCCGAGGTACTGTACTGACTGCCGAAGAGTGAGACGCTCCAGGTGTCACAGGTTTGTCGGCGATTGCTGCTACGTCGAATTCCAAATGAGTGTATAGGTACCATTTGCTCCACGGGGACTCTCAAGGTAATAAATGGCGACAACATTCGCCGGATACGGACATTACTGCAAATTATCGTCCTTTAAGTACCATTACTGGTCGTTGGTGGATTATAAGTACATTACTAACCTCCACGGAGGTGAAAACATACGTAAAATGAGCAAAAGACAGCATTGTTGAACACGGCCTTGAAAACAGAGTTCAAAGAAAGGATTAATCGAGAAGTACTGCACTGGAACGTGCATTGAGACGTGCGGGGGAAAATTGAAGAATTCTCAACACACGGAAGCTTTACGAACGTTTTTCTCGAACTTTTGCGGCTTCAACGCGGATTACCTGAAAATCTGATTCATCAAACAGCGTTCAAAGTTCAGCAAAGCAGATTTCGGAGAAACAAAAAAATAATAACGATAATAAATCCGACCAGCCCCAAACGATCTGAAGTTGACGAACGTTTTCGCGGGTAAATAGAGAAAATAAAATTCCTAGAAATAGTCAGTAGAAATTGAAGCGAAATCAGACCTAGTCGAAAACGTTTCCAAGACGAATAGAAGATACGAGTATATACCGTCACATCGCCCACACAAGCACCAACAGTGTGTTTCTCACACACCACCAAGTTTTCCAAAATGAATGCATCATGTCCTGCATATAAGTATACGCAGTCAGCTGGCCACGGGAAAGAGACGGCGGGGATTTTTATTTTATTTTCTCGTTCTCATCCAGTTTCAGATTCCATCAGCAGCAGCGAAAAATATGGTATTCAGTATCCGGCTGGGGAGACATGACCACTCTAGATATGCCGTAAGAAAATGAAGCAAAACAAGGCAGGGAGGCGACTGGAGACGAAGGAAGAAAAAAAAAGAGTCCTCACACACATCACAGAGCGCAGGTTCCAGGGCCATCCGTCTCCATAAATTGGTCGCAGCACAAGGAATATATAGAACTTCAGACGCAACACCTTTTCTCATACACTTTCAAATGAAATATACCCACGTACGAAAAAAATCTGGCTCATGCACTCAAGAAAATGGCAAAAAGACATTGCGCCAGTTAAAAAAAAAAACACGGGTTGCATGTCACCAGTGCCAAGACGTCCAAGAGTTTTTCAATGCATGCATTGGCAACCCTTGATTTACTAAACTGCGTCAGGCAATATTTCTATTGAGAATTATTCTATCGATGCGATGGATTTCACGGGATATGATCAAATATTGCTCAGTTTTAATTGGAAATAGTTTTTTTCTTCTAGAAATAACAGCATAGAAGTCATAGTTTCAGCTACAAAAAACATTTCCTTCTTACTCCCTACGCAAAGAAGTCATAGAATCAACCACGATCGAAACCAATGGATTCGAAAGTAAACTGATTTACTGATTGATAGTTTCGATCGAATCACGCGGTGAAATTATACAATTTGCATTGTTTGACGCCAGTGGAAATTTTCTTCCAATTTTTTCGCGTCTTGAAGACCGAAGAAATAGTTTGCCGAATAACTGAAAGCCCTCAGTCAATTGTCTTCAATCTTGGGAGAAGTTCGACAAGGCTCATGCGTTCACTCACGATCGATATTTTAAGGAAAGCTCATTTTGAAAACAAATCCAACAATGTCTTTTTTGTCCGTTCTAGTTAATTTATCTACAGGATGATTAAATAGAGGTGAATGCAGAAAGAAGAGAAGTGAGAGAACAACATGTTAGTTGATGACGCACCGGACGTTTTCTACCCAATGCTGCATATTTTCTCTCAACGAGGGTCTCGAGAGAATTTTCATGACGAGTAACGATGTCCCGTGGGAAAAAGATCTCCCGTGTTTTCATCCAGAGAACAAGAAGGGGGGAAAAAAGCTTGTTCCGGCCGTGTTTGTCAGACGCACACGCCGCATGAAGGGAAAAATTTGGCACAAAGGCTGCGCAAAATTTGCCGTGCATGCATAAAACCGCGAACAGCATCGAAATAAGAGGAGGAAAAATTGATCACGATCACGCAGGCGAGAAGCATGATCATTTATGCCGAAATAAAAATTACGAAGCCAGGAATCCCCCGCGGTTCCGCGCGCCGATTTCTTCTGCTCCATTCCCCCGGAAATTGTGATTTTCGAACGTCCGAAAATTACAGGTAACTGGTACACGAACTTGCGAAGCCAAAATGCTCGGGTGTGGTTTCTAATCATGCGCCGTAAAATTAGCGACCCGTTCGTCAGAACGAAACAATAGTCCCGTTTTTACCTTGAACTCAATTTTGTTTCCCATGCAACAGAGAGTATGAAAAAAAAAAATAAGTGTCGAGCTCGGCGAGAATGACGAACGAAAAAGTCCATATTGCTCCAGGCTTTCATTTACAACCGAGATCACTTCAAGGCTTTCCACGGGAATTAGGCAGATTGCGTCCTTCCATTCAACGCGAAGCTCGGGACATGTTGTCTTCTGGAAATTCTTCAGGGAAAATAAAACAATACACGACCTTCTGGTATGTATCAAGGCTATGATCTCAATTCGCTTTCCTTCACTAACAATTCAAATTTCCTCAAGCGTGGAAGATAGCCCACCGGCTGGTGTTACGCAGACAAGGGTTAAATCTCTAATGAACCCCTGAACGAAGGAATATTGCGCAGTAAAAAGAAAAGGACTGATCATGAAGCCGAGCAAAAAATTTGCATCGCTTGTGGCTTAAGGACTTTTCCGGTCGTCCTTCGAAATGCAATATTAAAAATACAGAATGAGCCAGGCAGATCTTGGAAAAATATCAAGAGTTTTCTTAAGGTTAGTTGTACGCAAGAAAATATACTGTACTTATCATTACTTCATACAAAAAGACTCACTCTCTCTCTCTGCACAACAAACACCAAGAAACCAGAAAAAATTCGTTGCAGAGGACTCATAATACGACTGGGAGAGACCCTTCCGGAACCAAGAAAATATTCGTTTTACAGTATACAGAATATCGTCGTAGGGAGTCCACCCGTATTTAGAAATATTTGATATATCCAGACCAAGGGTCCTAATTTCCCTCGAACAGCTCCCCAAACGTGCAGAGCTCATCAAATTTAAAAAAATAAGGTAGTTTACCAAATCGCAGGCTTGATGATTCTGCAGATTTTCCATGTACGACTAAACATTTCGAAACAGTTCTATAGGCCTTGTGAAAAGCCGAACTAGGGATGAGAATAAGTTCGGACGATACACAGTTAACCCCGCTGGAAGCCTGTTCTAGACCCTCATACATATAACAGTATATTTTTTAATATGACTTCGTGAATTCATGGTCAGATTCAGTATCATCCCCAAAACGTCAACCGGTTCCCGCGCAGCATGTCGAGGCAGGAAATGTAGATAAAAGTATGCAAAGAAACACCAGGAACCATACCGACATCGGACAACGTTCACATGCTCGAATATGACAAGACATCCGAGGAAACAAGGGAACATCCCGGTGTCGTCCCCGAACATGGAACAGAGCCGCGGCACACAGCAAGGGAAAAAAATAGCCGGCAGGGAAAAACGAGACGGCATGCAAGCAGGACACAGGCAACCCCCTGAACGTCATCCATCAGGTCTCGATTTCAAGCATCCCTCTGCTAGCAAGCAAGCCAGTCAGCGAAACCCGACACGGGAGCCTCCGAGGGCAGCAACAACAAGTACCCGAACCACTGTGCCCGTACAAAATAAAAATATAAAAAATACATACATATACACATATACATAAGGTGAAGGATGGCCCCAACACAGAGGCTCTTAAGAAGGGCGTTTTCTTCCGTGGAAAACATGCACTTTCTCCCTCTTCTCAAGCACAAATGAGCGCTTCGAATGTGGGGGTTGATGATCGCGTGTTTATACTGTACATTTATCCTTGTTAATCCGTTATCGAAAAGATGAGGGTTTCCCCACTTGAGTTCATCAGCTTCCGTGAAGCCCTTCCTCAAATGCGGCAAAAAAATATCTCACATTACACTAAGGGGAGAAAGCCTGGTCAAATCCATTCATCTTGTTGTATTTTGTCGAGACCTTGTGATACCAGGAGTGTCGAATTTCACAACGCATCTCGATTTTCGCCTCGTGGGGTTTTTTTTAGTATGAGTAAAGCAGATCATAACATTCCAATTTCCGAAGGATCATCTGGTGGATTTCCTGTCCTTCGCTTTCTTTCTACGTTTACCCCCCGAAGGGAATTTGATTTCATGTAAAAATTAAATAGATTAACAAAGAATTAAACACCATACTGTAATGTATTATCATTCACCTACATTTTACAGTTGATTTTTCATACATTGATAATTATCATGAGAGGGCTATAACGCTTTCGAAAATGTAGCAACGAATATTCTAAATGCATATTGAACCTTGAGAAATAAAAATGCGTTTACCGAATATGGGTGCATGGAAAATATGACATTCTTCCATCAACAGAAGATACTTCTCCTTATGTAAGTCCAAGTGAAACATTCTTGTCATGTCAAACAACTTTCAAAATTTCCCGGAGCAAAACATTAATCTAGAATGTTGCATGACTTTCAATTGACAAATCTTGGCAAGAGACGGCAAATCACGCACCATTACAGCGGTTATAACCCTCCACGAAATAAAAAAAAGCCCGCCCAGATCTTTTCCAATTCATTTTGGGTGATGACCAGCAAAATGAGAAATCGACGACGAATACAGTATTAATACAGTACCTCAATTTGGAATCTCTCTGCAAGGTCGAAAATCTCACACAACGGCAAAAGATTCTTTTTAAAAAATCTCCAAGTTTCTTCCCCTCCTCCGGCTCGCATATCTCAGCGGCTGCGAATCTCGCGCGACACCCGAAGAAAAACTTGGGAACCCATGGCGAGTGATAGTGTTACCCAGGTATTCACGGAGCAATAAGGAAATGCTTTAAAATAAAATAAGAAGAAGGAAACGAAGAAGAGAGGAGAAGAAACACGCACACACAACAAAAAAAGAGCGAATGCGCAGCCACAGCTGCATGCATGCACACACGACAGTGCAGCAGGAGCAGCGAAACCCAGCCAGAGGGGCCTATCGGCGCCCCCGGATCCAGATTCCGACCGATAAGACTGGCACTAATGGCCCGGAGGACGAGCGATCGCATCCGCGCTGCATTCACGACCCGGGCACGCATTAATCAATTCCCTGTTGCTTCTTCTCCCCTCCTCCTTCAACCACCCCCCCCCCCCCGGTTCGTCGCAACGAGTAACTTTACATCTCACATTGAAAAATCAAATCTAAATTCCAACGTGAACTCGACATCGAGACTTAGGAATGATCATTCTCAGCACATGAGAGAGCAGTCTGCGATTGATTATCGTCGAAAGAAAACTGAGTGAATTAGAAGCGGGAAGAACAAATGCCGTTATAGCAGACACTTTTTTCACCTGATGAATTCCGTTTCAGAATTAATGGCCATATTTATACGAGTCTAGGCAGCAGCCTAATTTTGGACAGTGGAAGAAAAAAAAATCCTCTGAAGAAAAATTCAGCCAAAAAAAGATGAACAAACTTTTCGCCAACACGTTCTCACAATTACGAGAGATCGTCGTGCTCGTCAGCAGGCCTCCAATCGAATTAAAGTCGATTGGTTTTTAAAACTGTATTGTAGACTTCAAGAAATTGTTCTTCAAATCCCTGAAATTCACGTCAGCTGAATTTTGCGACAAAATCTTCAATTCAACACTGCCTAAAAAATGCATAAAAACCTCGATAGCGTTTCTGAGCTCAGGTTCTAGAGGAAACGAGAGGCTTATAGTCGATAAAATAAGGTGATATTCGCGACAAGTGATCTAAAAACGCGCATGTATATTTCATTCTCAATTTCAGCGCTCCTCAGATCGCAAGATTCCAAGAGGAAAATCTCTCTTGGTGGAATTTCACTCAACAAAACCCACACGTCGGACGAATTTTCAATTATTTCTGCAGGGAGAGAATGGAAAAAACTGAAAATAAGCATAAATTCGAAGTAGTTTGATAACTAATCTCTCCCGACGAGGGTTTTGTGGACGCTTGAAAGCATCTGGAAGGAATGATGATCACTCAAGCATTTACGACTTCTTACGACTAATGAGCCCTTAGACCCGCAATTTTTATCATTTCCTAAACGGAAAAATCCTCACAGAATGTCGTTTACGTCGGATTTAATTTTTAGTCCCTTTTCCAAGGATATGGCTTCCTTTTTTTCTTCTTTCGCAACATTGCTCGTGAGAAAGGTCTCAACTTGCTCAGAACAGAATGTCCGACAACCTGTTGCAAGCATGAAGCACGAGATAATAATACAAGACAATCGTAAAGGGGGAAAAATAAAGGGTTAGTGAAGGGGCGAGAAGCAAACCAGATCCACAAAATGGGCAACGCTTGGGTGTCACCGTCATTACCTTCAGGAATAAACGTCAGTCCCAGGGACAATCGATGTCGCTTTTTGACGCGCGCGCGCACATCAATAAAAAGAAGGTCGATCCATGGAGGAGAGGTTCCATCCCGAAGTTTCTTCTCATCAAAGTGTTTATAAAAAAATTTGAAGTCGAAACTATCAAAACGAACCATTTGTCAAAATCCTTTGAGCAAGATTCGCGGTTTTAACGGTATAATGAGCCGCGCGTCCTGATTTTCGTCAGCCATTCGACAAAAAAGATGTATACACCAGACCACAGAAATGCCTTTGATAATGCAACAATGTCGATTAGAGTAATATGTGTCTTGCACATTTGGATTCCATTCATAGAAATTATCCATCATCTGAGGACCAAAAATGCAACCCACGGAATTACATGATAAAAAAAATTTTTTAATGCTTAAACCGAATAATTTTACTGCCTGAACGTGGAGGTTATAAAATTCGAAATCCCACGATCCAAAAACTTTGTCTAGGAAAAGTTTTAGGAAAGCGTAGGGATTAGGTTTGGGTGAAACTTGTGCTGTAGTGTTAAAAAGTTTTTACTTGCAGTTTAACGTTTACTTGGGCCCCAAGAGCCGTTGGTGGTCACCGCGCAATTCACCAACAAAAAAGATATAGTCAGTACAGTAATTGAAGGTTTATGTATTTCTCAATTTACGAGCCGTGTTCGCAAGTGTTGTACCTGTACTAGATTCGAATCTGAGCCTCCCGAGAAGACCCTGAAGGTAACCGCTTTTAGCACCTCGTCGAAATTACGTCAAGCCTCTGCTAAATAAATCGGTGGGAAATTTTACGCAAACTTCCGGATATATCCTTCCACAAGGGGAACAGGCTACAGGGGTCGTGGGACGAGACGATAAAAAGAAACACGCGCTTCATCGCGGCTCGTAATCATTGACGCGGGACCGTGCAAGCTTTAGTAATGAGACCCGGATTTTTATTTTATTTTTATACTTCGATAAGCAGGAGCCTTCGTGTTCTCGCTGAGCGTGTCTTGGTCATGGGTTCGGGATAGCTACCCAGGTGGGCTTGAACGCTCATTCCCAGCCCCTCTGACCCAGGTCATGACATACGTATTAGTCAGGCTTCCAAAGCGTGATAAAAGTAGTCGGGTCAGAGAATAGACCGCTAAGCTTCGGGGGCGGCTGCCGACAGTTATAAAGCCTCTGAAGAGCGTAACGTGACGAGTGTGCCTCAAATGTCAATGAAATTACAGTATTATAAATTTCAGTATGCGAACGAACAATTTCGCTGAAAGCCCCATCTGGTCACAGCACCAACAAAACACACAAGCTTCATTAATCAGCGCAACATTAATCCACGCGACGTGAAAACGAATGTCGGATAATTAGCGGTTTATCTCGATCGCCATTCAACGAAATTAATACTGTAAATCAACAGAAAAAAAGGAATCATCAGACTAGCTTCTTCAGATTAAGATTGGAAAATGGGTGGGTTAGCAGTCGAGCAGGGGCAAGTTTTGATTAGATAGCCAGAGGGAAACGAAGGCGTTAGATTGTCTCGTAAGCGGATCCATCTTTGCATCAGTTTGACACGTTCGACAGAAATCAAGTTATTACATCCTTTGGCACATTAGGAGGGTTGGTCCTCAAGTTTCCAGACTAATTGAGATAAATAAACACAACAATTTTTTGTTGTGAAATCCTGAAGATCTTTCAGTCAGATTACCCCACTTGAGTGCTGAAGGTATATTGCTGCATTTACAAACGGAATTCGGTATTTAAACGGAGGAGGTTCATTATGAACTCAAGTTTATCTTTCATTGGTTGGATGAGACGGATTTCAATGTCAAGGTTAACAGTGATGAGTGATTAAAATTGAATAGCGACCATCGCCTCGAAATTCATGAATCGTTGCCTTCCATTTCATTCCATTTTTTAGAAGCGATGTTCAATCAATCGCTGATTTTCTCTTCATATTTTTTTCGCGGACTTGATTCTTGTCGAGGAGGCTGAGGACAGGTAAAAAATCGCATGCACGCATGTTAGGCAAGAACAAGAAGGAATTTTCCGCAT
>CAJPEX010001726.1:0-50873 GCA_905338405.1 Notodromas monacha
TGAGAACCGAGGATTTCCGAGGTTCTCACGAGAAAAGGAATTTGTCCTCAAGGACGAGAATTCGGGTTCTCAGCTGTTTTTCTCTAAAAATAGAACTAAAAAATTCGCGACAAACCATCCATCACGTACAAAATTTGCCACAGGCATGAAGGGGTTTCATTGAAAATGGGGGAATTGAAAAAGGAAGAATTCCAGTGAAATGGCACAATACTAAAAGGTATTCCAAGGATAATATGGTTTAACGATCACTCTCTGATTCAAGTCGATCAAACCTTGTTAGATTTTTAAACCATTCTCATGTGTACATCAAATTTATCGTGAATAATTCTTCAAAAATAAAATGTTTCATTCTACATACTAATAAGCACAACAAATGTGCAATTTTTCTTTTACATGCCTTTTTCCTCATATTTTTTTAAACGCCAATAGAATTTGAATTTTGATTCCACTCGCGATTAAAATTCTTTACGTAAACTTATATACAGTATAAATATATAATTAGTTCTCTTCCAGGTTCAGGTTAAAAAAAATGATGATGTACAGGCTCGGGAAATGAACGACGTCATACGAGGCAATCCCTCAGCACTTGCCTTCGCATTGACGAAGATGAAGACCATTTGCAGGAAGGTGAATCCCATTTGAAGGGCCGGGTTGATCCCGGTGATCAGGTCATAGCAGGGCGACGTGCGTGGGATCTCGAGCAGGGCCCCGACCAGCTCGAAGGCACAGTACACCAGAGTGCCCAGTCCGAATACTGACCATGACCGGAATACGAAACAGAAGTCTCATTATTTACAGTCCTTTTCCAAAGACTAAAATAAAAATAAAAACACATAACGAAGAGCCAAATTCGATGGGAAACCGGAAGCTCATCTCTGCTGGGTTCGCGGACAAAATCCGCGTCTTGCTCATTTTCAGAACATTCGGGAAATTGATTCAAGTTTCTATGTACTTTTTTCTCATTATAGAAATGGAAGATATGCTTTTTGATTTTTGAATTCTATGCATCGTCCAGTTCTTTCGTTTAAGAAAATCCTTCTCAAATTGTTGGTCATCATAGTATAAAAATTGATGAAGGCGGCTATCAAGTCAACCCAGATATTTGAGCATTGTAGTTTTTGAAATTCGAGAATTGAGCATTCGAATGGAAACATGATTATATACATACCCACAATATTTCAGACTCGGAATGAATTAAAACTGAGAAATACACTGAAATAATGAGAAATTCCTCTGAGCCCCAACAGAACGCTTGGTTTGATTTGGGATAATCAATGTTAGACACGAATTTCTCATCAGTTCACAGGAAAAAAAAACCATCCTCGTACATTTTTGTACAAATGAATAAAGAAAAACGTTCATTCGCCCACGAAGTATAACCTCACAGATCGAACATCGATTACGGATATCCTGTCCAATCATTGCCTTGAAGAAGTTCTATACTCACCACAGCAAAATCAATTCAGAATATTTTTCAACAGCGGGAATTTTACTATTTTAGGCACATCGAGATCAATTTTTCCCGAATATGTCGACTAATTTTAGTTTGACTGAAAGATCTATCCATATTCCGTGGAATAAAAGTAATATTCATCTTGTCTTAGGATTTTGAGAATTGACTTGGAATTTTAAAAAAAGGGTATAAAAGGCGGCCCTAAAAGTCAACCTTCAGTAGTTTAGTGAAGTTCCCGGATTTCATGCTCAAATTCTATTTTTTTCTAAAGAAAATTTATTTTAGAAAGATGGAAGGAAGTGACACATTTTTCCGTTTGCCCAACCCCGAACCCAGAGACAGGAATTGTCCAGCGCTTTAGAGCCGGACTTCGGGCAACGACCTAGGTCGGGTCGGGTCACGCTAATCGGATTTGGTCTCGTATCTGCTGGCGACCAGATCCAGCTTTTCGGGTGACAATTACTCAACTTTCACGTCTGGATCACATCTTCCTTTTGAACAAAAAAATAAGATCTAGATAATAAGTCAATCGAATCGAATACCTTCTATATATTTCGTGGTTCGATTATCCTTTCGCTGAACTCACTGTTACTCCGTTACCATGTCAGTCATCGTACTTATTAAAAAAAAAAAAAGGTGATACAAAATTTTGTTCAACTCGATTTAAAAGAAAAACCCGGCCTATTTTAATGAAATTTCAAAATTTTCCAGTGTACGCTTTAGAGCCGATTTTCGGATCTTGAGGATGAAGCCATTTTTCCCTATCGTGCATTACATAAGGATGCAAATTGAAAATATTTTAAAACAAATCCAGTTTCGATCTTCGAACGTTCGATATCTGGCTCAAAAAAAACGAAATGCCACCAATAAAAATTTAAACATTTAATTTGGCGACATTTTTTAAATAGATCTTAACCGCCAAAATATTCGAATAAAATATCGTTTTACGAACACTTGAAGTTTACGTTCCCTGCAACCCAACTTTAGCATTCTATTGTAATGTGACTTCATAGATTTCGCAGTTTGAATACATTTTTCTCCTCTTCGGAATAATTTATTGAACACTTCCACGCTAAATAAAAACAGTAGACGAGCTTTTATTACACTGAAAATTCAAATTTCGAACTTCCACGCATTTCTGTCGACGGTTGCTTAGAAATAAACACAACATAAAGTTAAAGGCCACCCTGTAAATTTAATTCAACTGCATAGAATAAAGTTTATTCGCGCATGATTGAATGGTCTGGAAAATGCCCCCTTCAATTAAAAATTATCAACCAAACGATAGTCGATTCAACTTGCCGCTGTATGGCAGAGTACTGTACTTACCATTGCATTCTATCATCACATAATAATAGTTAAATCACTCAGATGCTCCATCTTCGCCTCAAAATCCCGCTTCGGTTTCTAGTCCAGTGAGCCGGAAAATGTTCGAGGAATAAATCAGGATTTCAGTCAGGCGAGGTGTTTTACCGCTAAATTGATCAAGCTAATTCGCGAAGTCCCTTCCGCGCACGGGGCTTCAAATCATGACAAAAATATACGAGGGACGAGAGATAATTAACCTTGAGTAATCATCGCAGCGTGAAATACGCACTAATTATCATCAAAGGTAATGAGCGACTCACACAGAGCCCCGAGGCGAAGGAAGACACTTCCGTGGCTGCAGTCTGGCTTGTATCGCAGGGACCTGCTTGATTCAGACTTCTCCAGCTGGGACGGGCTCAGGGCACCTGGGTCCTTTTGCCCTCGGGCTTTCAGCATCCCACCCTGGTTTAATTAACGCAGGGAATCCGTCATTTGTATAAAACAGGAAAATGAAACACTCGAGACGACACCCATTTCAACTTGAATAAATATTCAGGATTTAGTTTGAGACCGAAAAAAAACGAGACACGAATTTATCATTCGCGCCATACCTGAGCAGTGGGAAGTTATTATTTTTAAAAAATCACAAAAAGAATCTCAGCTAACGACTAATTTAATTTTCTTCGAGATTATGAGCAATTAGATGGTAATTTTAATCATTCAATATAACCAACGTGGACATGGGATCGAATGTGATCAAGAAAAGTTCCCACCGAAATATTTTTTTTCTCGTCACTGCTGTCGAAGTGTCACGAAAAATTCGGGAAATAAACTTTTCACGTATTACTGTGAACATTGAATGATTTAAGCATCCTCGACTATTTCCAATAAATTGCAGGCCTTATTTGTTTGAAGCCGTTATCTCAAACTGGTATAAATCTACCACCAATAATTAAGGCCCATCCATTTTCACTTTTGTCTACGTAAAAATGACTCAAAAAATCTGTCGGAGCAACTCTTTGATGTCGTGGGGTGATTGAATGATTCAGTTTATCTGATGTTGAAACAAGATCAAAGATTGATGCGACGAACAATCTCAAACAGTTTCGAGCAAAGTGATAATATGAAGAATTTTTTAAATGCATCAAAAATAAATCCGGACTCACATCTTCTCCCTGATCTTTGTTGTACTCGGCGACATTGTAAGTCCCACTCTGTCCGGGCTGCTTGATAAAAAAAATACCAAAAATCATCGAAAAAAGCACAGTTTCTATTCGAAGAAAGACCTGGAATTTGAATAGGAGGATTACTTTATGAAGTTCCACAGGCAATCATAGCCATAAAGCACCCAGAAAGCCTGCTTCAGGATCAGGGCGGATTTTCCCTTTTCTTATCGATTGGGAGCAAAAGGAAAATTTTCCACAGACTTCGAGTACTGAACTTAAATTCGGGGCTTTTCAAACCACCACAAAAGCTCTATACTGATTTTATCGTCATCAGAAATATTCACGCTCGCAGAGATTTTTTTTTATTTGCCACAATCTTCAATTGCAGAATTTCTGGTTATTCTCCAAGGAGTATGACCTTCTTAAAAAATTCCAGAAACGCTTGCTACTTATCGAAATATTGGGTTTGCATTCAACTATTTGCTTTATACACACGGAATACATTTTAACCATGGAAAATCACGACAAAATCTGTCGAAGTATTGCAACCTGTCACGCCAAAATATTGAATGACGTGTATATACTCGACCGAAACTAAGCATTGCTCGGAATGATACTGATGAAGCGTAAAACTCTAATTGTTGCATTTGATTTAGCATATTTCTACGCAAATAATGATCAAAATAATGTATACCCTGAGAATATCGAAACATTTTTGAAAAATCCGGATTCCGTCATCGTTCTTTTTTGTTTGACAAGCTCAAAATAATACGACGTCAGCTATTTGTTCGCCGTCGTATATAAATTGCAAATAAATTTTCGCTGCAATTATGCCTCAAATAAATAAATTCTTAAATAATCCGCGACAGTGAGAGACAGCGTAATGACGATTTAAATTTGACTTCATTGATTCAAATGAAACCTCGAGCTATGCAGATTAATGTTCTTGTTTCAAACCCGCGTGGATATCATGGCATGCTTTTATTTGTAAAATTTCCAAATAAAACTTCTATAACTAAGATACACGGAAAAAATTACTTCGCTTACCTGGAACAAGTTGACAGTCAATTTGGAACCCGAGGCAACCTTTCTGCTTCGCTTCGCAGTCCCGGGACCTCCCAAGAGGCACGAAAAGGCGTAAAGGAAGAACAGGATCCCGGCCCCAAAAATGCTCAAACAGATTTTGAATGAATATCGTACAATTAAATTCACACAGGAATAAGCATCGCGTAAATCAGCTTATCACAATAAGGTCAAGCATAAATAATTTGGTTTGTCACACTGCAGAAAGAGTATTTCAATTGCAAAAATTGTGTTACAAAAAAACCCTGCATATTTTCAGTCAAACCTCGCGAAGTCAAATTTCAAGGGACCAACAAAAAATTCAACTTAAGGAGGTTTTGAATTAGGGAGACACGCATTTTTGTTGTATGAAATATAGACAAATTGCAGGAAATTGTAAATTGGTGATATTATGGGCCTAGAATTGCTTTTCAAATGAGTTAACAGGATGCTGAACTTGGAGGCAAGAGTTCATTTTCTCAATAGTCTTTCACTTCCTTTCAAAACACATGAAGTTTCTTTTTTATTGCTTTTATCTTTCCTGAGTCAAGGTGAAAATAGCTGAAAGGCCTTGGAAACTTTGAGTTACTGAGGTTTTAGCGGAAAATGCTTTAAGTTAAAGTGGTTTTTAATGCATTGTTTCCTAAGGGGAGTCAGACAGAAAAACAATTTGACTCAAGGAGGTTTGAGTTATCAAGGTTCAACTGTACAATAACACAGTAGAAGCTCTGCTTAAAATAGAATTCTATAGCGCATTTTACATTTTGATGCCACTTCATGGATAGTTGAACCTTCCTAAGTCAAATACCTCCCAAAGTCTATTTTAAAGAAGTCCCAGTCTGAATTCCATCAGAAAAAAATGCATTAAAAGCCTCACTAACTCACAGTCTTTTTCTTTCAGACCTCTATCAGTCAAAATTTCTGAGGCTTTTTGGTTATTATTTGGTTATTGAAATGTGAAAGATAAAATCAATAAAACAAATGATTTGATGCATCTTGAAAGGAAACAAAAGACTAATTGAGCAATTGAACCCCTGTCTCCAAGTTCAGCAAACTGTAAACTCATTAAGAAGCAAGTTTAGGCCCGGAATACCCTCATTTACAAATTCCTGCCATTTTTTTATTACTTTTCCTCTGAAAAAAATGTGCATTTCCTTAACTCAAAACCTCCAAAAATCAAACCCACCCCGAGTTGAATTTTTTTTCTGGTCCCTATATAGAGGTTTGACTGTATAATGGAAATCTGCATCTTCAACAGCTTGGAATTTCCGCATCTTCTTTTTTAACTTCCGTGGCTGCAGTCTGGCTTGTATCGCAGGGACCTGCTTGATTCAGACTTCTCCAGCTGGGACGGGCTCAGGGCACCTGGGTCCTTTTGCCCTCGGGCTTTCAGCATCCCACCCTGGTTTAATTAACGCAGGGAATCCGTCATTTGTATAAAACAGGAAAATGAAACACTCGAGACGACACCCATTTCAACTTGAATAAATATTCAGGATTTAGTTTGAGACCGAAAAATAGGAGACACAAGTTTATCACTCGCGCCATACCTGAGGAGTGGGGAGTTATTATTTTAAAAATAATTACAAAAAGAATCTCGGCTTACGACTAATTTAATTTTCTTCGAGATTATGAGCAATTAGGTGATTTTTATTCATTTAATATGACCAACGTGGGATCGAGTGTGATCAAGAAAAGTTCCCACCGAAATATTTCTTTTTCTCGTCACTGCTGTCGAAGTGTCACGAAAAATTCGGGAAATAAACTTTTCACGTATTACTGTGAACATTGAATGATTTAAGCATCCTCGACTATTTCCAATAAGTTGCAGGCCTTATTTGTTTGAAGCCGTTATCTCAAACTGGTATAAATCTACCACCAAAAATTAAGGCCCATCCATTTTCACTTTTGTCTACGTAAAAATGACTCAAAAAATCTGTCGGAGCAACTCTTTGATGTCGTGGGGTGATTGAATGATTCAGTTCATCTGCACAACTTTGTTCTAGTTTCTAACTACGCTGCTTGTTAGAGTTTGTCAAAGCTCGTTTCACTATTATACTTCTTAAAAAATTTACGTAGTTTTTATTTAGGCCTGAGTGTAGAAGAGGGACTAGAAACTTGTACTCGGCGACATTGTAAGTCCCACTCTGTCCGGGCTGCTTGATAAAAAAAATACCAAAAATCATCGAAAAAAGCACAGTTTCTATTCGAAGAAAGACCTGGAATTTGAATAGGAGGATTACTTTATGAAGTTCCACAGGCAATCATAGCCATAAAGCACCCAGAAAGCCTGCTTCAGGATCAGGGCGGATTTTCCCTTTTCTTATCGATTGGGAGCAAAAAGATAATTTTCCACAGACTTCGAGTACTGAACTAAAATTCGGGGCTTTTCAAACCACCACAAAAGCCCTATACTGATTTTATCGTCATCAGAAATATTCACGCTCGCAGAGATTTTTTTTTATTTGCTAAATCTTCAATTGAAGAATTTCTGGTTTATTTTCCAGGGAGTAGGACCTTTTTACAAAATTCCAGAAACGCTTGCTACTTATCGAAATATTGGGTTTGCATTCAACTATTTGCTTTATACACACGGAATACATTTTAACCATGAAAAATCACGACAAAATCTATCGAAGTATTGCAACCTGTCACGCCAAAATATTGAATGACGTGTATACTCGACCGAAACTAAGCATTGCTCGGAATGATACTGATGAAGCGTAAAACTCTAATTGTTGCATTTGATTTAGCAAATTTCTACGCAAATAATGATCAAAATAATGTATACCCTGAGAATATCGAAACATTTTTGAAAAATCCGGATTCCGTCATCGTTCTTTTTTGTTTGACAAGCTCAAAAAATACGTCAGCTATTTGTTCGCCGTCGTATATAAATTGCAAATAAATTTTCGCTGCAATTATGCCTCAATTAAATTAATTTTCGAGTAATCTGCGACGGTGAGAGACGGCGTGATGACGATGTAAATGTGACTTCATTGAATCAAATGAAACCTCGACGTGTACAGATTTATTTCCTTTTTTCAAACCCGAGGAAATAACTGCATGCTTTTATCTATAAAATTTCCGAAAAAAAAAACTTCTATAATCCAGATACAAGGTCACAATCATTTCGCTTACCTGGAACAAGTTGACAGTCAATTTGGAACCCGAGGCAACCTTTCTGCTTCGCTTCGCAGTCCCGGGACCTCCCAAGAGGCACGAAAAGGCGTAAAGGAAGAACAGGATCCCGGCCCCATACAGGTAGCTGAAGAACCCCTGGAAAAAATTCGTTTTTCTTCATTCACCCAGAATATCACCAATAACAAATGCTGAACGAAAGAGTCACTGCACCAAGGTAAACAAAAAAAGAGACGCGAACCACGAGAAAATTTCCCGAAAAATTCCCTCGGTAGGAACCGACAGACTCGCGGCAAGAGAATAAATCGTGCCAAAAAGTCGGCAACTCTTCGGAATGTCGAAGAATATATGTGCCACAGAATATTTTTAAGCTGGAGTGCAGAAAGGGTTGCATTCAAGTTTGTTTCAAAAACGTTTGCCACAATTATCCCATTCAAATAATCGAGATACTCGTTGAGACGCCTGCTTTTTTGCAAATAACTGTGAAAATCACTGCTCATCCAAATGCTCAAACAGATTTTGAATGAATATCGTACAATTAAATTCACACAGGAATAAGCATCGCGTAAATCAGCTTATCACAATAAGGTCAAGCATAAATAATTTGGTTTGTCACACTGCAGAAAGAGGATTTCAATCGCAAAAATTGTGTTACAAAAAAAACCTGCAGATTTTCAGTCAAGCCTCGCTAAGTCAAATTTCAAGGGACCATCAAAAAATTCAACTTAAGGAGGTTTTGAATTAGGGAGACACGCATTTTTGCTGTGGGAAATATAGACAAATTGCAGGAAATTGTAAATTGGTGATATTATGGGCCTAGAATTGCTTTTCAAATGAGTTAACAGGATGCTGAACTTGGAGGCAAGAGTTCATTTTCTCAATTAGTCTTTCACTTCCTTTCAAAACACATGAAGTTTCTTTTTTATTGCTTTTATCTTTCCTGAGTCAAGGTGAAAATAGCTGAAAGGCCTTGGAAACTTTGAGTTACTGAGGTTTTAGAGGAAAATGCTTTAAGTTAAAGTGGTTTTTAATGCATTGTTTCCTAAGGGGAGTCAGACAGAAAAACAATTTGACTTAAGGAGGTTTGAGTTATCAAGGTTCAACTGTACAATAACACAGTAGAAGCTCTGCTTAAAATAGAATTCTATAGCGTATTTTACATTTTGATGCCACTTTATGGATAGTTGAACCTTGACAAGTCAAACCTCCCTAAGTCAATTTTAAAGAATTCCCAGTCTGAATTCCCTCAGAAACAATGCATTAAAATCCTTACTAACTCACAGTCTTTTTCTTTCAGACTTCTATCAGTCAAATTTTCTGAGGCTTTTTGGTTATTATTTGGTTATTGAAATGTGAAAGATAAAATCAATAAAACAAATGATTTGATGCATCTTGAAAGGAAACAAAAGACTAATTGAGCAATTGAAGCCCTGTCTCCAAGTTCAGCAAGCTGTGAACTCATTAAGAAGCAAGTTTAGGCCCGGAATACCCTCATTTACAAATTCCCGCAATTTTATTTTTTACTCTTCCTCTGAATAAACTGTGCATTTCCGCAACTCAAA
Source organism: Notodromas monacha (assembly GCA_905338405.1). NCBI lineage: Eukaryota > Metazoa > Arthropoda > Ostracoda > Podocopida > Cyprididae > Notodromas > Notodromas monacha. The sequence goes on from CAJPEX010001726.1 coordinate 9,693, forward strand.
ACCTCCAAAAATCAAACCCACCCCGAGTTGAATTTTTTTTCTGGTCCCTATATAGAGGTTTGACTGTATAATGGAAATCTGCATCTTCAACAGCTTGGAATTTCCGCATCTTCTTTTTTTCCTGTCCTGTTTCCTGTTCAGCACAATTAGTGAGACTTTGCTGACACCCCTTCATATGAAATGCAGAATTTCCGTAAAACAAAGGGAAGAGAAGTGCAGTACTGCACTATACGCTTTTTCGAGCTCAAGATTTATGGGCCCCAGCCGCGAACACTGATTTATTTCTCGCCGTCTGCTGCCGGCTTGTTTTTTCTCTCGCTAGCAGCCCTATAGACAACAACGCAATTGCAGCTCGCGAGGGCACAAAATAAACACAAGGTCTGGCGAAAAAAGCGGGAATCATGGCAAGAAAATAAATTATAAAAATAACACGCCGAAACTCGGGGGTGCTGAAATAACGTACCTCGAAGAAGAACAACGGGATCTTGAACGTCGCAATCTCGGCAAGCAGGAACGCGATGCAAGCGACCAGGACTAATTTGGCGTATACGAAGCTCAGCACAACTGAAGCTGCTGCCCTGATTTCGCCATCAGTCGGGCAAAAAAAAAAAAAGCACATGAATAAAAAGTCAAAACGGGACCAATTTTTTTTGTGAATTTTTGTATGAAAAGTACTGTACTGTATATCTTCTGTAGTTGAGGGAAAACTACGAAAGTGCTTTTGGTTTGCAAGATTGAACGCACGGTCTTCGTCGAATTGAAACTTTTTTCTGAGTAGAAATTTTGATGTACCGTAATTGCCAGCGGGTGCTGTTCAGTTATGTTTCAAGTTAAAATTTCCGAAAATATAGTGCTTCGTTTTTTACAGTCATGAAGGGCCAATATTCATATCAACAGGTGATTAAAAAAAACGTTTCGGTTTCGGTTAGGTTTGGCCAGTTTATGTATAATTACTGTATTACTACATTATTTGTTTCGATTAAGAAATTCCGCGATCATTTCCAGGAAGTACTGTATTGTGTTTCAAGTTCAATTTTCCTAAAAGATAATGCATTGTTTGTTTTTTTCAGCCATAGGACCAAATTAACATTAGCATAAGATTGACAGGTAATTATTTTTTTTTAATCGGTTTTGGTCAAGTTATATGTCAGTTTATTTCAGCTCTTTCCAAACTGAACGAGATATTTTCCGCATCTATATCAAAATTTGGGGGGAAATATCAAAATTGTTCACTTAATTTTATCTGACGGCATCAATCGATTTTTATTACATCCCAGGATGGTTTCAAGCGTAAAATATGAGAAAAATGTTTTAAAAAAATTTAATTTCTGCATTCGGAATCCAGCATTTTTTCTAAATTATAACTTGGGGTTTTCCTCGTGAATTTTTTTCTTAGGGTCATGGGCCTATTTTTTGTTTTCTTTTCAAACAACAGTGAGAATGGATTTGAATATTCTATCTTATTTCATCCATAATGTTCTTTTCAAATTGGGGTATTTTTTTTCGGAATGGTTTATAGTATACTCCGCGCAGAGCACCACATGGAGAATATAATGACTGTGCTCGAGTGTGGTGTAATCGATGGTCTCACCCGGCACCACTGGACGCCTTCTTCTCAGTCTCAGGTTTCGGTTAGGTTTGGCCAGTTTATGTATAATTACTGTATTACTACATTATTTGTTTCGATTAAGAAATTCCGCGATCATTTCCAGGAAGTACTGTATTGTGTTTCAAGTTCAATTTTCCTAAAATATAATGCTTTGTTTTTTTTCAGCCATAGGACCAAATTTACATTAGCATAAGATTGACAGGTAATTATTTTTTAAAAATCGGTTTTGGTCAAGTTATATGTCAGTTTATTTCAGCTCTTTCCAAACTGAACGAGATATTTTCCGCATCTATATCAAAATTTGGGGGGAAATATTAAAATTGTTCACTTAATTTTATCTGGCGGCATCAATCGATTTTTATTACATCCCAGGATGGGTTCAAGCGTAAAATATGAGAAAAATGTTTAAAAAAATTTAATTTCTGCATTCGGAATCCAGCATTTTTCTAAATATAATAACTTGGGGTTTTTCTCGTGCATTTTTTTCTTAGGGTCCTGGGCCTATTTTTTTTTTCTTTTCAAACACCAGTGAGAATTGATTTGAATATTCTATCTCATTTTATCCATACTATTCTTCTCAATTTGGGGGTTTTTTTTCGGAATGGTTTATAGTATACTCCGCGCAGAGCACCACATGGAGAATATAATGACTGTGCTCGAGTGTGGTGTAATCGATGGTCTCACCCGGCACCACTGGACGCCTTCTTCTCAGTCTCGCCTTCAGTGAGGCCCTGGGACTCGGCCTCGGCCCTCATCGCAGACAATTTATTGGTGCTCAGTGGCAACGTGGCCGATTCGTGGTCCAAATACACCTGGTCAGGATGCAAATCGCCCATCCTGCGTGCCGACACCAGGCCGTGGTGAAACACGCTTCGTGGTCGCGACTGGCGGTACCACCAGCCGCACTTCTTCTCTCACTTTTTTGAAATAAAAAAGCAAATGAAACAAATATTCTGTGATTTTCTTCCAAATTTTTTTCTTTCTTTTGGCTCTCGACAGCTTCGGTTTTGCAGCGGAAGACGCACCTGATCGCGACTTTTGTCGGGTCACACTTCACACTTGATGCGTAAGTCTTGTGGCGAAACCGTTTCCTCTCAGGTCACAGTAGATATGAAACACACAAAAAATAAGTACCTTCGCTGGAACTGAGGAGATAAAAGATTCATTGCATTCGTTTCGTATGTTCAACTGCACTTGACGACTTCGACAGTTCCGCGTCAGCGGGGAAAAGGGAGTTTTTCACTGGATTACGTGGGATGGTTTGAAAGTTGTTCAACACTTGACGTGAAAAAAGTACAGTACTTATGCATTCAATGCAAAAAGAAACTGCACTTTTTTTTATTACCTCGTCATTTATCGTTACTGCATAGACTTGAGAAAATCTTCTTGCTCACCCAGGTGGAAAACAGCGGCGAGAAAGCGTGGTCTAAAAATGAAGATTATTTGAAGTCAGGCTATATAACTTATGCCTCGGGGTTATCATAAAAAAAAGAGTAAATCATTCGAAATTGTGTTTAAAGTTTCTGAAGTGTCTCACAAACACGAACTTCCTGCTTCTCACAAGCAGTCAAAAATTAAGTGCTAAAATGGTTGCAAGACTCGAATCTGGAACGATCTAATACAGTATATAGATTTGAGGAAAATTACAGCAACGATTTGGAAAAATTGTAGAAGAACGCTGTGAAAGTTAAAAATTCCTTTCCCTATAATTGTTGCTGGATGAGAAGACTGTCAGGAAGTTTTTTCGATTCACAAGCTTGCTCCTCAAAGCAAATAAAAATTCTTTCAACGAGTCCTAGTTCACAAAATTGTTCAGTCCAGCTCTAGGAAAATATTCTTTCCTTGGCCGAGTCGTATTTGCGAGCGCTGACGAGGAAAGTTGCAATCTCGCAGAAGCATTTTAAAATTATGCGTTTCGAAAGGAAATCATTCGTGTTGCAGGAGCATAGAAAATATTAATTTTTTTCTGAAAACTGCTGACTGGTTCTCACGAATGATTCTATTACGCAACTGCGGTACACGCAGAATCATGAGTAAGGGAAAGACGGAAAATATGCGCCGAATTAGACTCTTGCGGGTTTGCGCTGCATAAATCAATTACTCATTTCCGGAAAATGAAAAATATTTTTCTAAACCGAGATCGGCTCAGGAATTGTTATATAGTACGTTTTTTCTCCTCTCTTGAGATTTAAAAAAAAACTTTTTAAAGCAATATTTATTCAACTGGTCGACGGGAATACGGAACGAGATTCTGCAAAAAATGCTCTCTGCTTTCTTTGCTTCAAATTTATTCTTCTGACTGATCTTTTCGATGCCCGGAAGCAACTCACAGCAATCTTTTGAAATATTTCGACACATCTTTGATTTAATTAAAGTTTACTTATTCCAGGTCTGGTCTTTTTCACTGCAGGAAAAAATGAAATTCTCCGTGAAGAAACCTTTGATGAAGGCGTAGAATGAGGTGGAGTAATTTCGTGACTGCGAAAACTGTGGAAACACGCGATTCATCTATGCAGGAAGTAGTGCAAGCACCGGAAACTCTGCACTTCCAGCATGACAATAAAAGAGGGAAAAGTGTTCCATGGAGCGGAACTTCGGTATAGTCTTAAAAAAAAATTTCTACTGCTCCTGCAAAAATCGCCACGAGAAAGGATGCTATGAGACAATTTGCTGCAGTGAGAGAAAATCAGGAATTTCACAATTTCTGAACAGAAAAAAAATCGGATACAAAACTCCGTTCAATATTGACGAAAGACGAAGCATCAGGAGAAGATATAAAGTTTTTGCTAACTTCTATTCCTTTGTCATCGCATATATGAATCGCATTTCACCGGGAATATCAGAAAAGTTCGGACTTTCTTCCAATTTTTTTAGATTCCCATTTCTGCATTGCAAATGCGTTTCAAATGCCAGCGAAAACCGAGAGAAAGTGTGAGAGAAAGTCAATATATTCATTCGCAGTGATTTTTACGCTAGATTTTACGCGTATCTATAAAAAATATGCGATTCCATTGACCTTTATGGTGCTCACTTTCGCAAGGGATTTTATATGAATGAGGCAAGGTACGGAGAAATCGTTTGTATATTTCTTCTGGTCAGCAGAAGTTTTTTGCCACTCCGCAGTAAATTTTCTGCAGCATAATGAATTGAGAAATGTAGCAATGAATCTGTTATCTTCATCTGCAACCTTAGAAAAACAATATTAGCTGAAATTATCTAAAAAAAAACATGATAAGTTGGGTTTTCTCTCAATTACACTTCAGGAAAATTTTCACATGCTGAAATAAATATTTTATTTTTTCACTCTGAGAAACCTTTCTCCAAGCCCACATTTCTAATTTTTTGAAAACATTCCACTATGCGCGCTTGCTTCATTGGATCTTAATTTTTGCAAGAAGCAGAAACTTTTTGAATGCATTCATTCAGCTTTCGAGCCTAAACTTTTGAGTCTGTAAAAAGTGTTCTAAACTTACTGGGCTGCAGAAAATATTTAGGAAATTTGCCATTCTGCAAAAAAATTTCAAGGCACTTTGTAGGTCTGTGGGCCCAAAAAGGTTGGGGAACACTGACATAGAGGGAATGAAAAAATGCAAATTTATGAAAAGGCCCTGATATAAACTTTTGAACATCCCCTTGCTGCTTTTCATTCACTATCCACTCAGGGGGTGGCTCGAATTTCTTCCTTCATTTCAATTTTTATTTTATTTTTAGCTGCCAACCCCGTGAAAGTCATCACCCTCATGTTCCCATGAAGAATATGGTATACAGAACACAGCCGCGATGGGGGGAAAAGCGCAGATTTGTAACGCGATATCAGGCCTGAGGCCCAAGTGTATCAGTCCCACACGCGTGGATGGGTTCCCTGGCACTTGCTTCCGGGTCCCCTGGGGCCCACACTCAGATTTCGGCTTCGGTGGAAGGGGAAGCCACTGTGTACTTTTTGTGTGGAGATCTTCTGGTCGGCTCCAGGGCCAGGAAGGACACCCAACAGAGCAAACGAGATGAAGAGGAAGTGGGCAGAGCAGCGGTGTGTCAGGTCAAAGGAACACTGCCGGGGTTTCGGGCGAGTTTAAAGCCCCGTATAAATAATACGAGGCTTTCAAACTGGACACATGAAAGAACCAGGGCAGGGTATTAAGCAAACAGTTTATAATCTGAAGTCGTGCTTTTTGAAGAAGAATGGCTTTCAAGGCTAGAAGAAACCTTATTTGCGGTGAATACACGTACAGCAAAATGACTGATGAATATTATTTTTTATGCAGGTTTTTTGGAAGGATGAAGCAAAACAACATTCAAACAAGAGAAAGCTAGTGGGTAGTGAGCTATTTTCCCACGTTGATGATCAACAAAGTAATACACCAAAATATATAAATTGCATAAATATTTTTATGCCATTTCGAAAATTACTTTCCTTCCAAATCTTTTCCTGTCAACAAAAGAAGAAAAATCCTTTTCGAATTTTGATCAATCACATTTGAGAATTCATCTAAAATTTCAATACTACCAGAAAATATGACAGCATTACGAAGAAAAACGTTGTCAAAAATTATTTTTAAAAATGGTAGGATGATAGGAGTATGTGAGTTTAGATCCGCAGTATTATTTTTCGGAGTTTTATTTGACAAACATTTTTTGCAATGAGGCGATTACATTTTTCCATCGTCTCCCAAACGATTTCCCTTCTCTGTAAGATACAATTCAATCTATCATTGCCAACTGCGAATATAATTCCGTGAAGTTTGATAACATTCAGGCACTTTGAAATTTTGTGTGTTACTATTAGGCGAGAAAGGATCAGATCCTTATCACATGCTCATAAAGGCACTATTTTGCAGTCCTGCTATAAAAGCCCGAACTTCCTGAATTGCATTTTTCGCCAGGAAACACAGACTCCTATTTTATTCACTCGTTTATATTTTTAAATGAAGAAACGTCATTCCTGCTACACCGGAAGTATAAAAAAAACCTATTCGAAACGCTTTGCGCCAAACAGGGGAGTGACTTTTTGACCAAACGGACCCCATCCATGTGACAGGTCGTGAGGGGGATGCGAGCTTTTTTCGAAGCTCGACACAGGGTCCAGCTTAAGTTGAAAAGTCACCGAATGAAATCGATTTGGCTTCAAGCTTTCAAGGATTGAGGGGAAATTCAGATCATTACCCACGTTTCCTGCTGGAAAATAAAACTTCTCCAGCAACAAACAATTTCTCACAGCGTGTCCTGTGACTTCTTTTATATTGTGCGTGTAGTTTTTCATTTAAAAATGCATTCGTTTAGACAGAAAACCTTGAACCCTTGAACTTCACTCGTCGAAGAAAAGTTCTGTAATAAAAATGGGATTAGAGCTAATTTATTGCATTGACAATTATTCGACCTGAAGAGCTTGGAAAAGTTATGTTTATTATCCTTCGTATTTCCCCTCCTAGTTCTCGATGATTTTTTTTTTTAATTAAGGAAAAATTTTTCGGATATCCTCTTCAATTAAGAAGTCACGCGATTCTGAATGATGCTCGAGACCAAGAGATGACTAAGCTGAAAAGCCGCTTGCGAAAGTGAAAACATCCTAGCTAAAACACAGCTTTAAAATTAATAAAAATAAAAATGTGAAGGTTGTCGATTTGACCATTTAAGAATATTTTATTTTGGATTACTTAGAGTCATAGGTAAGAAGTGAAACGTAAGAGATTCCACGATCTGTGAAGTCAACATCGTGCTGGCGGAATCCACTTACAAAAACAAATCTTCCGACAATTCTTTCTACCTTGAAATTGCTTCAATTACCTCTAAGTTGTTACAAGAAATTCTGTGGATTTTTTTTTTCTTAATGAGGGTGAGCAAATGGTAACGCAAATTATATTATTGCTCACTTTGGGTTTTAAAATATTTTTTAAAACTCAAAGGCTTTTCTTCACAAACCTTCATAGCAAGAATTTTCTAAAGCCTTCCGGTTATTTTTCAATAGACATAAAAAAGATAAAATCAATAAAAAAAGTAACTATGTGTTAGTGCAAGACTATTTGGGCAAATGAACCCTTGATTCCAAGTTCAGCATCCTTGCAACTAATTTAAAAAGCAATTCAAGGCCAAGAATATCACCAATTCACAATTTCTTGGAATTCTTCTATGTTTCCCAAAGCAAAAATGCTTGTTCCCCTAACTCAAACCTCCTACCTGAGCCCAATTTTTTTTTTGCTATGGTGCCTTTAAATTCGATTTGAGGAGGTTCGACTGTAAATCAATATTTTGAAACCGCTTAAAATCCATCCTCCACTCTCATGACATCTTGAGGAACACCACGCATTCAACCTCCACCCACATTTTTCGCCCACAGTCCACACACACATCTCACTCGACCACAAAATCTCTCGCAATATGCCGCACCGAGCAGCTGGCAAGAAACCACGCCACTGGAAAGAGCACCCTCTTCTGGAAACCTTCCGCAAGAGCAGCAAAAGCAAAGGCGAAAGAAAAGAAAAAAACCACCCGCGCGCGTGCCAGGGGAAGGTTCACTCACTCCATGTCACAGCCAACACGCGCTCACTGCTCTTCCCTGCCCGCGGGGCTCCTCCAGCAAACTTCTTGCGCCTCACAGAAGCAAGCCAAAAGCAGCATACACAGGGAGAGGGAGAGAGAGAGTTAGGAAAGAGGAGAGGATGGAAGAGAGAAAAACGAAACGGGGTGGCACACACTGCTGGATGATGGCGCAATGGCAAACACCCTGGAAGGGGCTCCGCGCCATCAGGGCGCCCAGCAGTCTAGCCATACTGAAAAAGATATATGCTGAGCGGCTCTGTGACGCGGGAGGTAATTGCTTGCTCAGACAAATCTGCCGGTTGCAACTGGACAGATTCTCAGCAGATTTGGCTCAGAACGTCAATAATCCATGTCATGAGATCGACGTTGAAATTATTATTATTCCAAACCGTCCGCGAATAACGTAACGGACCCTCGTCCAAATTCTTTGCTGACTGGTTCTGAACACGCAGGCGGATTCATTTACAGCTAATATTTTCTCAGGGGATATAAGACCAGCAAGAGAACGAAATAAAAGCCACGTTCATCCCTTCGAAATTCGCTTCCACTAAATCAACCACATTTGAAAAATCTTCATTCACAATTTTTGCATCTTCGTGGGACCATGTTAAAAGTCCCCTTTCCGGGCGGGTTTTCTTTACACTTGAGGATTAAAAAAAGTGCAAGTGCCACGAGATAGGATCACCCGAAAATTTAAAAATCCGGTAGTTTCGAAAAAAGGTGCTCAAAATTTAGAACTTACAAGCATGGTATATTTAATTATATGATTTTATTAATATTGAAATCCGAGATTGGGTCATTATTTGATGAAATACTGCTGCATTTGATTACGTGGTAAACTCGGATTAAAGCTTGATGAAAAAATCTAAAAATGAAACAAGCGTTAACGGCACATTTTTTTTCCGTGGAAAGCTTTAGTATTTGTTCTCCAGACATACTTATTGATGATTATTTCTTTTAAAATTTCCCCTAATGATCATGACATGTGTTGACGATTTTTTAAATGAACGATTTGAACACGAGTCAGGATCGCTGGAGAATTTCCTCTACGCGCTAAAAATGACCGCGTCGCTTCTTTCCTTCTTCAAATGTTTACATCAGCCTATTTGTGTCGGCGAAAGGAACCTAAGTACATTTTATTAGCTTTAAAATATATATAGGAGAAGTGAAATTGCACTGTATTCTAAATCGTGAAATAAATCTGAATGGTACGAAAAGTATCCACCGAACGCACAACCACGCTTCACTCACTCTCACTCGTTCAAACCTGCACTCTTCAATTTCGCATACGCGGGCAAACGACTCACCAAACTTTGCCCCTGGGACCCGGCAAAAAAGGAACCCCCTCAGTGCCTAGCGAATAAGAGACACCACGGTTCGAGCCCAGCAACGCGCGGGTATCGATTGAATCCCCACTCCTGTAACCTAGGGGTTGGGGTGGAGAGTTCGGGAAGGGCGCCCGCGGGCGGGATTCGAGGCCGGCGCATGCGCCAGTGGCAACCCTGCCCGTTTTCCACACCAGTGTTCTTCGACCCTGGTCCGCGGACCAGCACGGGGTCCGCAGCACTTTTCCCCGGTCCGCCGAATGAAAATTGTTCTCAACATAAGGGTTACCTTTAAATCCGTATATCATAATAAATACAGGGTGTTTTTACTAAGGTCTTGGCTTTAAAAATTATTCACAAAAAAAAACGGAAGGAAAAGTAAGCATCAAAAATTAGAACTTGTTGCAATCTCTAAATTTTGGCATAAATTTTTAATCCTTGGTGCTAATTTTCCCATTTTTTAAATTCTGGAAAAACATTTTTTGCACATTTCTAGAATTCTTTTATTCCCAGACCTCCCCAATTCAGGAATGATAAGTTCAAATTTTGTGTGTAATTTCCATACATTCAATGCTAAACTTCACAAAACAGAGCATTTTTCTAAAGGTTCCTGATGAGCAATAAGATGAATAAATGACCAATTTGGTTTATTTCTCTCAAACATTCATTGATTAGGAGACATTTATTTGCGAAAATCAGGGCTCATAAATTTATTTGTACAGGTTTTGTCTCCTGATTTTTTTTTTATCACGAAGTTCTAGGCTTCTATAATGTATGAAACGGATTATACATCATATGGCTTTTTTGATGAAAATGGAAACAATAGAGAAAGATGCTTCTTCTCCTCCGAACAGTGCTAAGAAAACATTACAGACTATTGGAAGCAGGAGATTCCGTTCAAAAAATGGCATTTTGTGAGGAAAGCTCTGAATAAACGTGTCTAGCTGTCTCCTCATGGAACCCTTATATGTGGAAATTAAGCACCAAAAAATGCAAGGCAATATTCAGAAAATGAAGACTCCCAAAAAAGAAGGGTCCCAGGAATATCAAGAATACCCCTGCATCGATGCTCTTTTCCCGATGAAAATCACTTGGATATAAGATTGACTCCTGACGTCCGTCGCCCCATCTCGATGATTAGCTTCTCCTTCCAACATGTCAATGAACTCTTCCCCATTTCCCATTCGTCACGTTCGAAACTATAGCAAGGATTCCGTGTGCAGTAAAAAAAGAAAAAAAAGAAGCGTAATAATAATGATGAAGCGTGCATAGAACAAGCATTGATTTGGTTTGTTTTTCCTGTCCTGAAATTCAATATCGTCACGTAGATGTTAGACCCTGCAACCAGCGTGCTCTTGTGTTGAGTACTTCATGCTGACCTGGTGAATAGCATCAATAAAAGTTCAGATTATTACCGGTGGACTTGAAAGTTGTCCTCCAATGGAGCAAACACGCGTCTGGTAAACATTACCGTGTTTACTCGGGCATATAAAGCCCTTGCCTATATTTCCATTGAGAGTCATAAAAAAGGTTTCCATATGAACCTATAAAGTATCAATACTTTTTATTCAAGGATTTCATAAGAATATCGACAATAGTAATAGTTTTCAAAAAGGATCAACCCTAAATTCGTTGCAGAACTGGAAATCAAAAATGCACTGCGGAACTGAAGAAATGGCAGTGTCCTCCTCTGGATAATGTATATGCATTATCCCAATTATTATATTATTGATGGTATTATATTTCAGCTGAATCTCTCCATATGTAGAATTTCAAGGAACCAGCAAAAAAATACAACGTATACAGGGAGGTTTTGACTTGGAGAGGTTTGGAGTTATTTATAATTATAGATAATTGACTTTTAAAATCAAACGTTTTTATTGTGGGAAATATTCAAGAATTGCACTAAATTGTACATTTTGATATTCTGGATCTTGAGTTGCTTCTAAAATGAGTTGGCACTCAACTTGGAGACAGGGATTCATTTGCCCAACTTGGTCTGTCACATTCTGTCAATAAAAGCACATCAAGTTCCCTTCTTTTTTTCTTCCTTGTTTGAATAAATTAATAATCTAAAGGCATCAAAAATTCAACTTATGCAGGATTTAGAGGAAAAGCCTTTGAGTTAGGGAGGTTTTTAATGCATTGTTTGATTTGTTTCTAAGGAAATTCAGAGGGACTCAAAAAATGTTCACTTTATTAGGAGGTATTTGACTTACAGTACAGAGGTTTGACTCAGCAAGGTTCAAGTGTATATTATAAAGAATTATTTACTATAAAAATTTATTAAATGGTGGTACAGTATTTTCATCCAATTCATGTCTGAGCTTCATTTATAAATGTATGTTGATTTTGAGATGATTCTGCAATAAAGGTTCAAATCAAAGTACTGTATGCTAATAAGTGTGCAGAAAAGAATTGGTAATGAACAACCAAGCTGTCGCAAATTTTTGGAGGCACTTCTGCAGAACCAAGCATATAGAATTTAATCACCAGCCTCGAGCTGACGGAAAGTAATTTTTCATGTCACTCCTCTCAATGTTCGAACTTAATCTTCAAAGAGAAAACGCCAAACGGCGCCTTTAGAATTTAAAACTCATAAACAGAGACGAGTTTCGGCAATTTGCCGAAACTCGTCCTTGGATCCTTCCGTGAGAATCCGGTTACTCACCCGTTCTCACAAGAACCGAAAAAACGGACCTTTAGTCCTTGAAATCTAACGTTTAAACTTGAACACCAGTAACTGTACCCCGACGCGGCGGAAGCTGTAATCTAACCCAAAATCTCTGTGGAAAACTTCCACAAGAAACCCTTTTTTCCTGAGGAAACATTTCAGGATTTTGAGTCACTGTCTCTCGAACCATCGTACTGTGCGGAACATTCAAAAGTACTGGCGAATTTATCAAAACTGTTGGAAAAAACTTGTGAATTGTGAATACAAAGAGGGACTCAAAAAATGTTCACTTTATTAGGAGGTATTTGACTTACAGTACAGAGGTTTGACTCAGCAAGGTTCAAGTGTATATTATAAAGAATTATTTACTATAAAAATTTATTAAATGGTGGTATTTTCATCCAATTCATGTCTGAGCTTCATTTATAAATGTATGTTGATTTTGAGATGATTGTGCAATAAAGGTTCAAATCAAAGTACTGTATGCTAATAAGTGTGCAGAAAAGAATTGGTAATGAACAACCAAGCCGCATATGTCTCTTGGTTGGAGTATTCAGTGAAAGAAGTTTTAGTAGTTTTAACATAGCTGTTGTGAGGAGAATCCCTGTGTGGCTGATGTTTTGACAGATTTCATGTTCACGGATTTGTAAGAAATACAGTACTTCAATTGGCTGGTGTGGCCAGCTGGGATTCTTATAGATCACAATAACGCAAAGTTGTGTTGTTCACAGTATCAAGAATAAAAACACAGAGTAAAAAATATGCAACAGATTTAAAGGGTCCTGTACTTTGATTTTTTGGATAGTAGACTTCTTGGATGGCTGTTGGTCAGAGATTTTGTCAGTAACTGTGTCTATTGAGGGTTAGTGTGCTTTTTTTTATCTGGATTTTGGTGATTTAGATATGTTGCAATTGACCCCTTCTTCTGCTTGACCTGAATGAATTGGGAGTGTTGCCTGAATAATGTTTCAATTGGACCTCAGTGCTTGAAAAAGTTTTTGTTCACCATACCATACTCGTATGCTTGAGTTGATTCCATAGGAGTCAGCTTTGAGGTTACTTCCAAGAGTATCATATTTTTCTTTATTGTTTCTTATTATTATGGGTTTTTATTGAGTCATCTGACAGGCTCAATAAAAGAGGTCTGAAAATAGATCAGATTTGATTTTTTATAGAAAGAATTTTTTATTTCATCATAATAAAACTTCATCGCGGCTTCTAAATAAGCCATTGCTGTTGGGTTTGTTTTGAGTTTTTATTTTGGGATTTATGACAGCACCAGCAGCCATCATGACAAGCTTAGAGTTTCCCTTTTTTGTTTTGAGGAGGAGAAACCAAGAGAAAAAGCCGGCAATCCCTTACGTACAAGGATCGAGGGCATACTTAGAAGCTTCATGAAATTTTTAGATTCTGAAGTATATAGAATGTCATTTTTAAAATGCCGTTACAATTGAATTGCAATTACAGGCATGCATCTTCTTACAATTTTTTTCTGCTGTGTGGTAGACACTGCACAGAGTATATATTATGTGAACATTTCCCTATGACATAATATCCAAACTAAATATAGCAAACTGAAATATTCAGAAATATTGTAACCTTTTGTGGACATTTTTCATTTTCCAGGTGGGCACATCTTCAAATTTTCAGTTCCAAAATGTAATTGAAATTACTGCATTTTCACAGAGAATTTTTCTGGTCCCTTTACTTGTGTTGTGTTGTAGAAGGTCCACCTGCATTATAAAGCTTGGTGATTTTCCAAGCTTATAATTGGAATTCGAATGGATTTATAATTCGAATCTTTAACTCAGCGACTTATATGGGCATTAATCCGCCACAGAAACTAAATTAATTTTCAGGCTAGGAATAGGCACTGCGTAGCCGTCATGGTCGGAATTTAGGTTCCTCGAAAATACGAAAAATTCGAGTCATTCCTTGAAAGCTCGAAATGTGGAAATAAAATGTAAGGTGATGGGTGTATTTGTGGAATAAAGCGAATGGCAAAAAGAAGAGGTTCATCGAACCGGGAAACGTGACCAAGTGCGTGATATTCCTTCCCTCTCCTTCTTTTTTCAAATCCGTCTCTCAATAAAGCGCTGAAATAATGGATTTGATGTTCCAATACCAGGGATTCAGAAAAGGGTAAAAGTCATATTCCTTGATGGAATGTGGGAGATAAAATAAATCCAAAGATAGAGGGAACATTGTCGTCGAATTTGTTTCAAACATCATCTAAAAAATAGTCGCTAAAGGATGGGAGACAAATATTATGAGAGCTTGCGATAAATTTCCCACGAGTTGCATCATGAACTTTCGAATAAAATAGATAAAATGGCATCAATTTCTGGAAATACGGAAGAATATATTTTTTCAGGACTCCTTTCCTAAATGCTTAATTTAGACATATATCGAGCTTTTGAACTTTTGATTCAGAAATTTAAAATGTATTTCTCTTTGAAAATTGGTGCAAGGAAATACATTTTCCCGACTTTATCAATAACCATGAGATTATGCAGGATCTTCCGATTTTTTAGGATCTGTACAATTTTACAGTTTTACAAAAGTAAATTGACGAGCTGTTCTGCGCGTCTCCTTTCGAATCAGTCAGATGATTCTTTGTCATAACAAGTATGAAACAGGGCGGATTTTCAGGATTTTTAGACCTTGGCATATAATATTTTTATCTCAGTTCTAAGGTAATACAGTAATTTTAATTACGAAGACTTTAATTCCAAGGGTGCTAAAATTCACAGCATTTCTTCGTTCATTATACTTGAAATATTCCTGTTGATCATATTTTCTGATTCGGTCATGTCTCCACAAAAATTCTTATTTTTTTTAGCAGTATGATTTTTAAATGACCTCCTTCAAAGGAATTTTTCAATAACATGTATGCCTCTCTTAGAAACATAACAAATTTTTTTTAGAAAGTGATGAGCGAGCTCCATTATTATTGGAGTAATTCTCGACGATGATAGATGTATCCCGAGGTATCCAGAAATAGCCTGGAATTTGTTCATTTCTCATTTTCCTTTCACACATCGTATACTTTCTCTCTTGGGGTCCAGAAACTGTTGAGAGATTGACGAAGGGGTTGATATCAAGCATGATAGTGTCACGGGAAATTCAATTCCTGGGGGCTTCTTTGCGGCCCTGGCTCGAGGGGCGCAGAGAAAAGAGCAAAACGTATTTCCCTGCAGAAAATGTGCGTTACCCGCTTGCTTCCCTTCGCCATACAGTATATTCCACATTTGCCTCGATGTCTTCGTCAGCTTTCTCCTCATTTCTTTTCTTTGCGGTATCACTATGTATAGAATCCATTTCCTGAACGAGGGAAATTTTCATCTCGATTTTTGTGATTTTTATTTTTATTTTTTTTGCTTTCTGAGAAGAGCTGCATCTTAGGCCCAAGACGGTTGGCACGTTATACAAAACTTCGGGGCTTCGCTGAGCGAAGGTATATCAAAAAGACACAAGAGCGAAGCTGCTACAGCCTACATGGACTTCGACAAAGAACCCAAGAAGTCCAAAATCGACATTCACAAACAGGATGTTTTCCATTAGATTCGAGAGAAGCCATTCGGAAGTGAATTTTATAGTGCCGCGACAAACACGCAAGGATGAATTCGGCATCGTCAATTAAGGCATAAAAAAAAATTTCACTGATCAATTTTTTTTTTAAAATAAGCAAATCAGTCGTTTGGATCAATGAATCGCCATTCCGGGGATTCTTTTAACGGTAATCGACACTGGTCAAGTGTCTAAAACTTTTCATAAAACAATAAATCATGATTTCATTGGATACTCAATGGTTTATCGACGATTTTGAAGGATTGTAATATAAAAATATAATTTTGAATGAGGCAAAGTGAGAAATTTTTCGTTTGTCGAATTTTTGAATTCTTGGGCATAAAATATGCAGTGATTCAAAGTCAGAGAAAAACTCGTTCAAAAAGTATTTTAAAATATTTCCGAAGAGTAAACGTGGTTTAAAAAAGTCGAAGTTTATATTTGATTCAATATGATGGTGTTTAGACGTCCGAAAAATCGTGAGAGCCTCGCATGAGTTTATTGTGATGAATTATGATACAATGAATAAATATATGCCTCAAGTGAGTGCTGGTGGCATATCAGAAATCAATCGGGGCAATTTCTTTCGACTGGCAGCTTCAAAATATCCAAAGAAACACTAATATTTATATTTTTAAACTTTTTAAAAACTCATGCCATGTAATTGAAAGAGAAAATATTAAAATAAGCTCACTCAAAAAATTCTTTGGATCCCGTTGAAGATTGTCATTAATTCCGCCTGCTCTCGCCTGCAGCCGCATATAAGTGAAATGCAAATTATATTCTGAACTTCCTTCCTCCTCATAAATTCCAGTCCAAGCATACATTAGCCCAGAGCGTCTGATATGTGAAGCATGCGGAGCATCTCGGTTCCAAGAAAAAACCCCGCGATCAATTCCTGAAGATCCTCAAGCTTTCCAAACCCTTACATCCAAGAGATATATGCGATAAATTTGTTAATGAAAAACCTTCATTTTTCTGTGGTGTGTGAAAAAATTCTCATATAATTTTAATCAAAGTTCCTGGAAATGGCAGAGAGAGAAAAAAGAAGCGAATATCAAAGAAGGATCTCAATGCTGCGACGACGAACGAGAGATGCGCGCATCAGTTGCCTTCTTCTGAGGGTATAGACTACATTCGTATGTCGCAGGGTTGCCTTGACCCTGGTTGTCGAATAAGGGTTTTCAGCTCCTAGTTCTTGTCTACATGTTCGTATGTGTGTGCTGCTCAATCTTCCACAAGAGCTTCATCTAGAAGAAGCTGGAAAGCATCTGAGCTAGAAATAAGCGCCCCGGCTTCAGGAACATACAGCCACTTTTGGTTTTACGTCGTGCTTCGATTTTTCCGCATACGATATTTTATTAGGCCTCTGAAATTGTCAAACAAAGTGTTAGGGTCTCTTCGTGGGTATTATGAGCAGACGGGGGAATTTTCGGGAAAAGAGAAAATGTCGGGGGAGAAAATTTCACTGCGAGAAAACGCCGCAAGAGTAGGAAGTCCCGTGAGGTCGAGTGCTGAAGAACCCTCTATACATATTCACTCGATGGATTTCTATCCCATACTGTAAAATATTTTAAATTGTATATTTTAAACAGCTTTTTGCTCATGTTGCTTTCAATTTGCATTAATTTTTTTAATGTTTCAGAAAATATTAGGACCCACCAGGCAAATTTTTCTCTGCAATGTTTTATGCATAACTTAATTGCTACATTTTCTTTTCTCTGAATATTTTTTTGTGGAGGATTTTTAAAATTGTAGATTGTCTATGTGATTTACAAGCATATTTTCTTTTGAGTTGGAGTGTTCAAGCTTTGCTGAATATTTTATGGTTTGTAGTCATATTTTTATGACTACTGTTGTTCTCAGTTTGCTCAATAATTTAAGTTCCATTGCACTTGACACTTGGGCGGTGGAGCTGGGATTTATTTTCAAAATTGTGTGCCACTAGACAGGAGAGTTGAAGTCCAGAAAATCCCAAGTTTTTTCTTTTTTGGCAGAACAATTTTGCTAAACCTTTGCTGATGCTGTGTGGCCCTTTTTCAACTTCCTTTCATAGGATTAGCATTGAGGGAATTGATACATAATGGCTTTGCCTTCCCTGGATTTTTCTTGACTTTGGCTACACTCAGCCTAATCTTTGTTTTGGTGACCTTTGGTCAAACCAAAAAGCACAAGCGTGCTAAAATTTCCCGGTACTGCAGCGGGATGGAATTTAACCTGCCAAGATCCAAGGGTTAATGCGCCTCTCTACTCAACATTCTGTTGCTACCCAGAATCCCTTTCTAAGCATTCTCCATTCTCTCATTGTGTGTTGCAGCAAAGTATTTCAACACTGATCCAAATTGATTGCTGCATGCATTCCCATGAACACATTATTTGACAGAATTGATAAATACCCATGCTCAACTTGGCTATGCAATATTTGTTCATGCAGGGACTTCAATGTGAAACCTTGTCTGTGCTACATCACTCTATACTTATATAAATCTGCTGGAAAACAATTTAAACCTTCAAGGACAATGTTCTCGAACATAACTCAGGGAGTAATATTTTTTGGTACGTCTAAATTGCCTTGGGAGTAATTCAGCATGGATATTGATTTGTCCTCGCTGACCAGTGTTCGAGGCAACAGGTTTTTATCGTAGGACAGTCTCGCACTTGTCATGTTACCATTCGTTTTATTTCCCTCGTATACTGCTTTGTTTGGAAGGAACTCTTTTATGCCTGGGTGTAATCAGAAAATATTGCCCGCACATAAAAGAGTTGGCGGAGCCGACTTTTCCTTATATACACATGCAGGAGAGGAATATCTTGTTCCTGGTAGATAATGTTTCTTTTTCCTTCTCTCTGTCTCTTTCTCTCTGTCTTGGTTGAGTCGCTCTGACTTCCCTCGCTTTGGTTCGCAGTTCCGGATTATTTGCAGAATGCGAGCAAAATGAATAGCCGGGGAATTAATTCGGCGCACGTCTCGAGCAGGAAGTAATTCTGCTGGTGTAGCAGGCACTCGAGATGAAGAGGCAACGGCGACCAGTGTTCCTGGAAAAGGGAGTAATTATGTTCAAGTCTGGCTGCGGGGCGCAGGATCAGGAAGAGACTTCCGGTGTATGCCGGAAGTTGCATGTCTGACACGCTACAGCGACACAGGAAGCGCTGCATTGAGACCATCTTCTGATAGAAATCTTGAGGCTGGAAAAATTTTCTGAAAAAAAACTATCGTGAAATTCAGAGTTTTCTGGCCAGAAAAAGGTTCCACGAGGAGAAAATTTGTCTTTTTTCTTACCGTATATAATTCTGTGTTCAAAAAACGCATCAATAAATGCCACGAAAATCAGTTACACAGTATTTTTATGGATTCATTTTATTCTCAATTTTGATAGCATGATACTTGAGAAATATATTGCGGGAAAGATTTTCCTTCATCAATGATTCGTAAATAATCAGTTGACCAATTTTATTCTGTTCATTTTTCGCAAGATATGTAGATTTTAACCAATTTTGTACAAGCCTCTCACTTTTGAAGGCGACATAACTTGTGCACTAGTGTGTGTATGTCAAGAAGTCCAAGCGCAATTTAACGTTGGATATAAATGAGAAACATATACAGGCCAAATTATTATTTTTTCAAGCAACATCTAACGGTTAAAATCTGATTCACGCTAAACTTTTGATCGGGCAACACAGGTATTACCTTTAATATAAAGTTTACATTTGACCAATTATTATTGTTGAATTTTTTTTTGCTGGACTGCATTTCATCCGTGATTTCCGTTCATATTCATGACGTTCAACATTGAATACTAGCCATTTTCTTCTCTCAATAATCGTCACTTTATCTTCAAGTTGATTGCAATTTTAGATGTTTATATCACATATTGTCCCTCAGCTAATCCTGAAAAAATCCGGCGAATTTCATATCCAGGGAAGAAATTTTAAATGTTGGCATTATTTTTTGTGTGGGAACGCTCAATTTATTCCAGAAGCTCTTTTTGAGTAAACGAAAATCAGAAATCACAACGGGTTAAAGATTTATTATTATTTGTCACTTTTTATAGCGAAAAATAACGGAAACTGCAAGAGGTGGAAATTTGGGAAATTTGTTGCAAATTCAAGGAAAACTGCTTTAGTAGCTATTAGTCTCGATAACATTTGCCAAAAGAAGAAGTGTCAAGAACAATTCAAGGTGGATGAAAACCAGTGGGATTTTCTTGTGAATATAGAAGAGTTGTATTTGTTCAAAATATCAGAAAATTGTTGCAGTCGAAGATTCATTTCCATCAGCAATACGTATCGATTATAATTTATATTTGCAGATTTACGAATAATATGGAATAAATTAGCTGGATAAGTTTATAGTGAAAGCTTCGGGCGGAAATGAAGATCAACTTCAGTCCTCTACTCCTCTTACACCAGCAACAGACATTGTATGAAGACAAAAAGTCCGTTCAGCATAAGCCAGCAACCAGCAACAGCTGTTTGTCACAGTGTCTCTCACAGGTCACAGCACATTTACATACTCGACGTCATTTGAAACATGAATTCATGTCGAGGATTGATGAAAGGACGTGTTCATCTGAGGTACGCCGGGATTTATGACACTTGGAATCACTATTAATCTCAGTCCTCGCCTAAATGTTTTCTGTGTTGCTAACGAAGAGACCTCAAGAGAGGAATTATAAATTTGTTGCATTAAAACGAGTAATTTTCGTCTGAAAAAAAAGCTCGCATTCTGTATTTCACATCTCACATGGGTTGCTAAACATGGTCTGCAAAGCCAACATTTTTTTTCCCCTCGATTCTGCGCCACGAGATCATAGTCTGTATCTTCTTTTTATTTTTACAAATCTACAAACACTTTCCACCGAAACTGCTTCATAAATAACATCTCTTAATACTTCAGCACAGGTTCTGCAATATTCGGTGACTCTATTTTTCGGCCGAAATGGGGTTGACCGATAAGAACCGTTTTTCAGGTATTCCGTGAAACTTCATTAAGGTTTCATTTCGGGGAAGTTTCCCTATCCTCTTCAAATCGAAAGATAAATGGCCTCCGAGGGTTGGTTCATGCATATTGTAACATTTTGTTTCTCTTATTTGAGTATTTCAGGATTGAAGAAGATACACATAATTTCTATACATCAATACAGTTTTAGATTGCTTGTCTCCAAAACGTGGTGCCAATTTTCAAAACCCATGACTATAAGTGGAAAGAAGACGAAATACTTGATCTTAAAGTCACTGAACGAAAAAATAATAATCGTCTGCCGCGAATTTTAAATTTTATGAATAATTTTGAAATAATTAAGGTTCAGTCAAAATTTTCAAAATATCTTCGTCAACATCCCAAATTCTAGGTTTATTTTACTGCGAAGGAAGTGTAAAGAGACCTCAAGAGAGGAATTATAAATTTGTTGCATTAAAACGAGTAATTTTCGTCTGAAAAAAAAGCTCGCATTCTGTATTTCACATCTCACATGGGTTGCTAAACATGGTCTGCAAAGCCAACACTTTTTCCCCCTCGATTCTGCGCCACGAGATCATATATTCTGTATCTTCTTTTTATTTTTACAAATCTACAAACACTTTCCACCGAAGCTGCTTCATAAATAACATCTCTTAATACTTCAGCACGGGTTCTGCAATATTCGGTGACTCTATTTTTCGGCCGAAATGGGGTTGACCGATAAGAACCGTTTTTCAGGTATTCCGTGAAACTTCATTAAGGTTTGATTTAGAGGAAGTTTCCCTATCCTCTTCAAATCGAAAGATAAATGGCCTCCGAGGGTTGGTTCATGCATATTGTAACATTTTGTTTCTCTTATTTGAGTATTTCAGGATTGAAGAAGATATGCATATAATTTCTATACATCAATACAGTATTAGATTGCTTGTCTCCAAAACGTGGTGCCAATTTTCAAAACCCATGACTATAAGTGGAAAGAAGACGAAATACTTGATCTTAAAGTCACTGAACGAAAAAATAATAATCGTCTGCCGCGAATTTTAAATTTTATGAATAATTTTGAAATAATTAAGGTTCAGTCAAAATTTTCAAAATATCTTCGTCAACATCCCAAATTCTAGGTTTATTTTACTGCGAAGGAAGTGTTCTGATGCTTAAGTCAGCCATTGCACGGGATGGAGTTGAACTTTTTCGGAAAATAAGCAGAGGCTCGGTAAAAGCATTTTAAATTCGACTTTAATTTGTTTTAGAAGATTCTTATGAAAGATAGTGAAAAATAATTTCATTTCTATAGGTCTTGATACAATTTTCGAACCAACCCCCGCGTTTTCGACAGTAAGGTCTTCGCAGTGAGACTATACAGAAAAAAAAAGAAAGCCCTCGAAAATGTCCTAGTAAATTTGAAATTGCCGCCGAAGAAGAAGCTTGAGCACTTTCTCAAGTTAAAATTTCTGTAAAAAAAAAAAAAAAAAAGAGAGAGAGAGAGAGAGAGAGAGAGAGAGAGAGAGAGAGAGAGAGAGACAGAGAGAAGGAAACCAAAGCATAGCTGTTCTTTTTTAAAGTAAAGTGTTCTCGTCATCCTTCCCGTCGTCATCATCGTCATCATCCTCGTCATCATCCATGTCACTATCTTCGGTACGACGCCTGTCTGGTGTGCTGTGCCAGGACGTCGTCGATGTCGATTGCTGGGTGGCCAGAGACGCAAAAAACCGTTCTGGCGACCGCGATAAAGCCGTGACACTCGCCGCATTCGTCATCGTCGTTGACGTTCCCAACGACGTTGTCGGCGTTGTTGACACGCATCTCGGGCTCAAACACGGCTTGAGTAACTTGCTCTTTTCACCGGCTTCGTCGAGGATCGTCGGCCACGACAAGTGCTTGTCTCGACTAGCACCACTGTCGGAGTTCTCTTCGACGTCTTCCAACTTTTTCTGGAAGTCGAAGACTGTGTGCGACCTCGGGGAACGGCTTCTGCAGGGACACAAATTAAATGCACGGACCTCATAATATTTTATTTCAATTACATCATGACTTGGACATTGCGAGAATATTTTTTCATAATACTGTGTAGAAAAGAGTTTTTTTATGGAACATGCTTCGAAGTACTTGACAGTATACCGCAAGCGTGATCACGAAAATTCGTGGTCACATTCTTCCCTTTGAAAATACTTTAAAGCTGATTTTTGTGCAATTTCGATTGCTGCTGATTGACTTTTCAAGATGGCAGGAACACATTATCAAGGAAATACTGTATGCTTCAAACGATTTTTGGAACAAATGATGGGTAATTTTTTTAAGGAATGAATTTGTCGCTAATCAGTGATTACCAATAATGAGAATGACTACGTCTTTTTACAAAATATATTTGTAATACACCAAGATTTTAAAAAGCATAGGCTAACAATTTACAATGTTTGAATATTTCTTGACCTGCAGCATTGGCGAGTCAAATAAAATCCTTGCATTTTTAGTTCAGTCTTCTGTTACAAGTTTTTTTTCCTGCTAGGGAAATAAATTTTCAGCAAATTGCATTGTTTGAACGGGAATTTTTCAATGAATTTTCTAATGTTGACAAGATAAGAGCATCCATGTTCCAGGACGAGGAACATTTTTCATGACGATCCTGAGGAAAGCCTAATTTTTTATACCTGTAAATACTGAAACTTGTTTCTGTTTAATTTTAAAACTAGATGCTGGATATTTTCTTTGATAAAGGAGAGGAAACACATTCGCCCATCCATTTTTAACCTTCACTCATCAATTTTCAAAATTCTCACTTCAACATGCTTTCAAGTTCTGGTAATGTGCGACTTTATTGACAGCTTCCGAATAAGTTGAGCAGCAATTTGAAAAGAAACCCGCTTTTAAACAAGGAAAACTGGTTCATGCGTTAAAGAATTATCCCTTCGAAGGGTAGTATACATTGTGCAGGGATCGACAAAATTTGAAATGTGAGGTACTGCATAAAATCTTCAATATGTTGAACTCGCCTTTGCATGGTGACTCGCCGCTTCATGTGTCGGCCGCGATGAGGATCGTGCGGCGGCGGTTGAGTGGCGGCGGTTTCAGGCGCCGAGGCCGACGTTGACGACGACGGCGACCCAGGAGTGACGTCAAACGTCACATGGTGATGATGCTGCTGCACAGGATGATGATCGTGACTGCGGTCCCTGCCACTCGACGAACTAATCGTGGGTTTGTGAGTTGCTGATCCACTCGCTAATAATGTTGATTGTTGTGGCTGTTGCTGTTGTTGTTGTTGTTGTTGCTGTTGTTGATGCTGCTGTTGTTCAGCAGTTGCAATTGCCATGACTGAAAGTTCTTGGAAATCCCGAGTCTGTTCCTCGCTGGTAGTTGAAGCTGATGGAGGCACCCCGGCGACTGTCGGCAACTCTGCTGGTTCCACGTCGATGTGCGATACCTAATAAAAATTTTCAATCAATAAGAAGGGGAAATTACTAAAACTATTTTTCTGAAAGAAACGCCGAAGAATCGGAATACACGTGGTATAATTGCATCAATTTGAAGTTTGAAATTATTTTTTCAATTTATTTTATGTCATCGAAACGGCTTTTTTTCTTGCTGGATTATGACACATTGACACAAGCTTTATACAGTATCAGGGAAAGTTGCTTCATTCAAACCTGGATATTTCCCCCTCGACGGCTTTTGCGCAATTGAAGAACTTTCCGACTGCGATGCAAACGGTGTCGGAAGTTTTTGTTGCTCGACGAGGATTCTCCGGCTGAGCCGCCGTCAGCGCCCGGTGGCAAGTCTGCCGAGGACATCGACTCCATCGACGCAGTCGCGGAGCCGACAGGAGCGACATCTCTTTCAGCTGCTGCTCGACGCCGGCCTTCCGCGCTTTTGGCAGATGCTCTTCGCGTGGATGAGCGTCGCAGAATAAACGTCGATCGTCGATACAAACGCGTTTCTGAACCAGAGTTTTGCGAAAGATCTGCGAATCAACGTTTTAAAATTTCAAAGTTGGTTGGAATTAAGTTACGTCAATTCCAATGGACCCAGCAATAATACGCTGATTTTCGAAATTTTCTGCGAAGATGATTGAGAAGATATTTTAATAGCCATGCATTTCGAATTCCGTATTTCGAATTCCTAAACGTCTGCAGCTATTCAAAGTATGAAAAATCAAAAAGTCTGACGATTTCTTACGATTCTTCGGTATAGTGTAAAGTTTCCAAGACGACCAAGTGAACAAAAGACTTTCGAAAAGATTCGTTTTTCGTTTCGCAAACCAGCAATGATAGGCGATTTCACCATAACAAACCTGATGAGGTTTCTCCGCTGTAACTTGTTCTCCTTCCAGAACGTTCTCTTTCTGTTCCCGAACTAGCTTTGAACCTCCAAACAGCGTCGTTTTGAGGCCTGTCTACTCGATGTGGCGGTCCGATAAGAGGCAGAGAAATTTCTGTCAGCAAAACAACCACGTCAATCATGCAAAAAAAAATCTTGCAAAATTTTCTCCTCTCAGAACGCAGTTACTCAAGAACAAAACTCTCCATATAAATCAAAGTTTTTTTGGTTTACGATTGTGCATATATGGATTTTCTTCTCATGCATAATGAGGGGCTTTTGTTGAACGTTTTTGAAGCGAAGCGAATTATTTGTAAAAACCTTGATTGATTTTGAGATAGCTGTAGATCAGTGTAAGAAAATTTCAAGTACGATTGAAATAATTGTTCGTTACTCCAATTCGAGAAACACTCTCTTCTTTGAAAAAATCACTGAAAAAAAGATGAAACAATAATTGTTCAACGTTTGATTACGTCTTACTTCCGCAGGTACGATTACAGTACTGTACATCAACACTATTTTTGAACCCGTCTAAAATCAAATCGATAAATTATATCTACCACTTTAATTTCAAGGGTACACCAGATGAGTCAGCAGCGGGATTTACATTCGACGGTTTTTCGAAAATTAAAATTCTGGCTGAATAAAATGTACGAACTCGCCTGATCATGAAGAAATTGATTTCAGTTTAAATTTGTCCACTCCTTTTCGCAGAATTGAATTTATGGCTGTATCACTTTTTTATGCTGCATCACATAAAATGTCGTTCCTTTTTCGGGAGTAGATGCATGATATAATCATTAGAGAAAGATTATAAACTCTGAGAAGGCCATCATCGGAGTTGCGAAGGGACATCATGGGCTAGAAAAGACAAGGCTAATTTCTGAGGTTGACCTTATATTATTCAAAGCAGCAGAGTCTGAAAATAAAACTAGAGAGCTTAAATTCCACAATCCACATAGGCCTATACAAGCGTGGGATCTCCTCCTTTCTGGAGAAATGCAGTTCATTTGCATGCATCAAAGGGGAAACGGGTATATGTATATGTACACATATGTTATATGTGAGTGAAAATCCACCACCGTAGCACCGGCCTAAAGGCTCGGAGCATTGCGACACGAGGGGCCTGTGTTTGAGACATTTACTTCGAGCGACAACAGGCCTTGGGACTACCCAAGCGATCGACGGGGTTCCCGGGTACACACTAGGTCTGCTATCTCTTCTCCCAGAGCAAACATCCCAGCCTGAATTACGCAGAGGAATTGCCGTTAGTTCAAGCACGTTTCTGCGTCAGCGAGATCTTTCATCACGGATCCAGGACAAATATTTGAAAATTGTTTCGAGTGTCTCAGCGGGGATCGAATGCATCGAACTCAAACAGTACAAACTTTCTTCAGCAGCGAATATCATTATTTTTTTGTTGCTTTCTTTGCTCACTTACATTCTGATCCCTTTGTTATTTTTTTATGCATCCACTTGAAACTATTCTCAAATTCTGCTGAATATCCATGCTTCCTAGATTCTTGAGGCTTTAAATTACCCTGACAAAAATCAGAAATATGAACAGAAAATAATCGAGAAAAATTTTGCGCAATTTTCCTTCCAGTGTATTTTGACCATCTTTTTATGTCTGCATCTTCAGCTCTTGAATTAAGTTGTGCGAAAATTCTGAATATAATTCAGTCTACAAACCTTAAGCAAGAAATATTAGTAAACTTCTGAGAGACTTAACTAGAATAAGAATTTGAGAAATTCCCTAGACTAATTGTTAGAACTCTTTGTGGAGCCCCGATCAAAAGAATACTGATTCGACCAGTTAAAAATAAAACTGAAAAAATTGTTGTAAATATTCACACACAAAAAATAAATATTAGATTTCTGGGGAATTTTAAAATATGAAAGTCGAAACCGTGGGGTGTTCTTGAATGGGGGTCCACGTTGTTTGATAAACCCTGCATAAGAAATTATCGTTTTGATGAAAAAATTAGGAATAAAAATGGGGCCTGATGAAATCTTATCATACTGACCAGCACGCGTGAATGCAATTTTTCAAAATGCTGACGAAGCTTTATTTTCGAGTACAGCAGACTTTTCTCTCGACTTTGAAAGCAAGTTAAATTCAGCCAAGAAAAATACGTTCACCTGCACTTCGTTCTTCGGCCAATCGTCTGCGCAAAGCATTCAATTCATCCCCGAGAAGATTCAGCATAGTTGCTTTGGACAACGTTACCAACGGACTCAGGCCCTGAATCTTATCTTTGATCATCCTCGCAACGACTGCTTTGCAGGACCCGTCGTTAGATCTCGTCGCCAAATGAATCTGCCATTAAAAATATTAAAAAAGAAGCTGCAATCTAATGAACCGAGAAAATTGTTCAATGGGGTATTACCGCAGTTTGAATCGTCGACAACATGAGGATGTAAAGCGGAGATCGACGTGTGACAATGAAGTCTAGGAAACTCCAAACGTGCATTCCTCCTTCGCCTCGCTCGAGAATTTCGCGAATGTTTTTTGCAATTCTCACCCACAAGGCAGCGACTTGTCTTTCGAAGCATACGATCAAGATTTTCAGACCTGGAGATCCCAACGAGAAAAATTCAAAGAATTTAATCTGTGAGTCAAAATGAGATTTATGGAATTAATCAACGCGGAAAATATGCTAGATTTCTCAAAATCCTCGCGCGGACGGTTTTCTTTCACACGCACTGTCGAGAACTGATTTCATCTAAATATAAGTAGCTTCAAAATTTTCAAGAATAAGTTACTTATTCTGGTTGCATTTTGCTAATGTTCAAATTATCATATTACTTTTAAAACATCGCATTTACGCTCCATCATGGCGTCCTACGAGAAATACGCTGAAGTCCCAATAATCAATATAAAATGTTTTGCCAATGCGCGCAGTATAACTAATCAAGTACGGTTTTCGAAATTAAAGAAAAATAAATTGCTTATGTTTTTTTCAGTCCAAAAACGTTACAAAATCAGCTTCAATATTCGAACATTGATCGCTTACTAACCGAGGAAGACGATTTCGTAGATAGAGTCCATGTTCCCGAACTAGCTTTGAACCTCCAAACAGCGTCGTTTTGAGGCCTGTCTACTCGATGTGGCGGTCCGATAAGAGGCAGAGAAATTTCTGTCAGCAAAACAACCACGTCAATCATGCAAAAAAAATCTTGCAAAATTTTCTCCGCTCAGAACGCAGTTACTCAAGAACAAAACTCTCCATATAAATCAAAGTTTTTTTGGTTTACGATTGTGCGTATATGGATTTTCTTCTCATGCATAATGAGGGGCTTTTGTTGAACGTTTTTGAAGCGAAACGAATTATTTGTAAAAAAAAAATTGATTGATGTTGAGATAGCTGCAGATCAGTGTAAGAAAATTTCAAGTACGATTGAAATCATTTTTCGCAACTCCAATTCGAGCAACACTTTCTTAAATGAAAAAAAAAAATCACTGAAAAAAGATGAAACAATAATTGTTCAACGTTTGATTACGTCTTACTTCCGCAGGTACGATATACAGTACATCAACTCTATTTTTGAACCCGTCAAAAATCAAATCGATAAATTATATCTACCACTTTAATTCAAGGGTAAACCAGATGATTCAGCAGCGGGATTTACATTCGACGGTTTTTCGAAAATTAAAATTCTGGCTGAATAAAATTTACTAACTCGCCTGATCATGAAGAAATTGATTTCAGTTTAAATTTGTCCAACTCCTTTTCGCAGAATTGAATTTATGGCTGCATCACTTTTTTATGCTGCATCATATAAAATGTGGTTCCTTGTTCGGGAGTAGATGCATGATATAGACATTAGAGAAAGATTATAGACTCTGAGAAGGCCATCATCGGAGTTGCGAAGGTACATCATGGGCTAGAAAAGACAAGGCTAATTTCTGAGGTTGACCTTATATTATTCAAAGCAGCAGCAGAGTCTGAAAATAAAACTAGAGAGCTTATATTCCACAATCCACATAGGCCTATACACGCGTGGGAACTCCTCCTTTCTGAAGAAATGCAGTTCATTTGCATGCATCAAAGGGGAAACGGGTATATGTATTGTATACAATATACACTCACTTTTAGGTGGTGGCATCGTGGCCGGATTTCCGAGCCTCGTAACGCTGTGCTCCCCGGACACAAACTCTGTAAATGAAGCTCGCTGTTGTCCGGAACCCTGATGGGTTATGGAATTCGTTCTTTATAATCATTTGAAGACTCTCTGAATTGATC
This sequence comes from Notodromas monacha, assembly GCA_905338405.1. Lineage (NCBI taxonomy): Eukaryota > Metazoa > Arthropoda > Ostracoda > Podocopida > Cyprididae > Notodromas > Notodromas monacha. The sequence continues at coordinate 38,926 of CAJPEX010001726.1, forward strand.
TTATTCTTAAACTCTTTAAGGGATCTGATTAACAATCTTGAGAAACACCTCGGGGCTAGTTTTCTTATGACTAAGCTGGTCAAAAAAATAGAATTAAAAAATGGTTGAAAATATCCACACAAAAAAGAATAAAAATTATTTTCCTGGGGAATTTTAAAATATGTAAGTCGAAACCGTAGGGTGTTCATGAATGGGGGTCCACATTGTTTGATAAACCCTGCATAAGAAATTATCGTTTTGATGAAAAAAAATTAGGAATAAAAATGGGGCCTGATGAAATCTTATCATACTGACCAGCACGTGTGAATGCAATTTTTCAAAATGCTGACGAAGCTTTATTTTCGAGTACAGCAGACTTTTCTCTCGACTTTGAAAGCAAGTTGAATTCAGCCAAAAAAAATACGTTCACCTGCACTTCGTTCTTCGGCCAATCGTCTGCGCAAAGCATTCAATTCATCCCCGAGAAGATTCAGCATAGTTGCTTTGGACAACGTTACCAACGGACTCAGGCCCTGAATCTTATCTTTGATCATCCTGGCAACGACTGCTTTGCAGGACCCGTCGTTAGATCTCGTCGCCAAATGAATCTGCCATTAAAAATATTAAAAAAGAAGCTGCAATCTAATGAACCGAGAAAATTGTTCAATGGGGTATTACCGCAGTTTGAATCGTCGACAACATGAGGATGTAAAGCGGAGATCGACGTGTGACAATGAAGTCTAGGAAACTCCAAACGTGCATTCCACAATCTAATGAACCGGGAAAATTGTTCAATGGGGTATTACCGCAGTTTGAATCGTCGACAACATGAGGATGTAAAGCGGAGATCGACGTGTGACAATGAAGTCTAGGAAACTCCAAACGTGCATTCCCCCTTCGCCTCGCTCGAGAATTTCGCGAATGTTTTTTGCAATTCTCACCCACAAGGCAGCGACTTGTCTTTCGAAGCACACGATCAAGATTTTCAGACCTGGAGATCCCAACGAGAAAAATTCGAAGAATTTAATCTGTGAGTCAAAATGAGATTTATGGAATTAATCAACGCGGAAAATATGCTAGATTTCTCAAAATCCTCGCGCGGACGGTTTTCCTTCACACGCACTGTCGAGAACTGATTTCATCTAAATATAAGCAGCTTCAAAAATTTGAAGAAGTTACTTATTCTGGTTGCATTTTGCTAGTGTTCAAATTATCGTATTACGTTTGAAACATCGCATTTACGCTCCAACATGGCGTCCTAAAATTTTCGAAAATAATCCGAGAAATACGCTGAAGTCCCAATAATCAATATAAAATGTTTTGCCAATGCGCGCAGTATAACTAATCAAGTACTGTTTTCGAAATTAAAGAAAAATAAATTGCTTATGTTTTTTTCAGTCCAAAAACGTTACAAAATCAGCTTCAATATTCGAACATTGATCGCTTACTAACCGAGGAAGACGATTTCGTAGATAGAGTCCCGAGGTACAGGACGAGTTGTGTTGCTGTTGGTGACTGAGTCCGGGCCCCGGTTAGTGGACACAGAAGATGCCCTCGCAGTACTCCAGTCCATGGAACTGGACTTGGCTGATAACACTGCTCTTGCAACTGCGTCTTGCTGATGCAGTACTGAGGAGCATGAATGCTGCATCGGTGGATTCATGGCGTGTAGCAACACAATGAAAGCAAAGTGCACGTTCTGCTGTCGCATGCCTGGTGAATCTGCAACGATTTTCGTCAAAATTTCATCCTCAAAGAATCGGTTTCAAATTTTTGAAGAACAGCTGCAGATTTCGAAAATTTGAAAGGGGGTGCTCGAGGCTCGAAAGGAAATCGTTAACAATATAAACGTCTTCCAAAGATTTACATATTTGCTCTCTTCGAGCGCCAGCATTAATTATAAATGGAATGATTTCCTGAAAATTAGATCCTAAATCAAGATGGATTCCGAGGGCATTAGAATAAGAATATCGTGCCAGCTTTGTTATAACGGTATTTTTGATATATTTTAAGCCAAGACAATAGTTTCGTACCATTTTCAAATGTCATACAAATTTCAGAATATAAGGATCAGTAATCCAAATGAATGGACAACTATTTGTTGAATGCCAAAAAAGGTTTCATTAATCTCGCCTTCTCCGCGAATGATCAGCAAAGAATTCACTGATGTTATAATTAATTCGTGCAAATTTTAGAACCAAAGAGCATGAATGCCAATGTTGGATTCACCAATAAAACTACTGTACTGTATAAGCATGTGAATTTTTCTGAACCTTATCTTTATTTAACGCTGCCTTTTTAGACATGGGAAGGGACATTTCAAGAGCTGTTTCTCAAATAAATTTCAATGGAAATGGTTTAAATCAAGCAAACATTAATTATTAACGCGATTTTTAAAAATTTGAAGCATAAATGACTGCGGATCCCTAATTCTTATAATTCATGGACAATCCGTTGCTTGCAGAGTATTTTAAATTGAGGCACGTACCAGTGAGACTTGAAGATTAAATTTATTCAAATGTAAAAAATATTCAGAATGTCTAATGGAATTACTGTACTCGTTTACAGGATCTTTGTGCATCGTTGGTCTCTCAATATTCTGACTTGGTAGCGTATATACCGTATAAATTACAGTAATTAAGAATTCCACAATTCTAACAGTCATAATACAAACCTTTCCTTCCGCTGCCAACCTTCAAACATAGCGGCAAAATTAGCTGCAACAGAATCCTTTCGGTCCTGTCAGCATTCGGAAAAACACTGGATCCTCCGCAAACTTGTTCCAGGGAATAAGCATTCTTTAACAAAAAAAAAAGAGGTCCAATTATAAAATAGTTTCCCAATGATTCGGGCTTGTAAAAGAAATTTTTGTCGCAATTTTGGTGCGATTTCACTTACTCCAAGTGCCAAAATTTGCATGGCAGTGGTTCTGACGACGACAGAGCAAAATTGTGGAAGAGGAGCGCTGTTGAGTGATGCAGACAGCGTGTGATGAACTTCAGACGCAGAATTTGATGACGCAGGCAACGGCAATTCTCCGAGAACCAATGACTTTGAAATTCAAGGGATAATATTAAAACGTCACGATACTGAATTCCAAGCTTTTAAATCGATTGCAATAATTTTATTCGGAGAAAATGAGCTTGGCGCTGCAGCCTGAAGAATAAGTATAGGATGCCGCAACATTTATTTTATTTATTTTTGTTTAACCCGAACATTTAGAAGAGAAACCACTTTCACCAACGGCTAAAAAATGCATTAAATTAGGAAATGAATACCTTTCATGTGAATACTTTGATGATATCGAAAGCACAACTAAAAATCACCTAAATTTTTAATAAAGGATTCCTCATTGTTAAAGCTACCTCAATATTTTCAAAATAATTTTCCATCGTAAAAATGCTTAATATCTAAAACGCTAAATTTGACATAATAAATGCATACTAGAATCCAATGTATTCTCGCATGCAACCTAACGTAACATCTCTTGAGCTCCGTGATAGCGCTAATTTAGCATAAACTAAATAACCCAACGCATTACATGTTAACCTGCATAATTTAGTCAAATTATTCATAAGCAACCCAACCGGAAATTCATGTTGCGAGAAGTGACTCATGGGCAAGTGGTCACTGAAGCTTAATTTGTTTTGGCGTTTTCTAAAGGTAACCCCTAGCTGGAAAAACCTATTCATATAAACGGATTTTGAAGTAGAATTGATAGAGAATAATCATAGAATTGAGCATTAGCATTATAGTACAGTAGAATCTCACTAAAACAAATCTCGTTATAACGGAATATAGATTGCAAAGAATTAATTTTCCAGGGCGGTCCCGGTCAAATAAGAACAATATGTTATTCAAATCGCTTTCATAGCTAATTTATCTGTACAACGACGGGTTCCCTGGTTCCAACAGCATCGTTGTAATGAGATTTTACTGCATATAAATATATAAACATGGATCTCTGCAGAGATAATCAAGACGATGATTTGTTTTGTTTGCTGGAGCAAACGGAACATTGCAGCAGTTTTCAGCACCTGCCGCACTCCGTCAATCAGCACGCATTCGGTAAATTATTCATCTAGTGCATTCCAGGCTAATAGAAGCAAGCATGCCAAATCCAGGCTTCAAGATAACTTACTTGGCAACACTGGACCAGTGTTTTCACATTCGTGTAGTGACAAACATAAGGGTGTCTGCACAAGGTCGAGTAGACCCCTCTCATGAGAGCAGCGAGTGCATCCCAGTCCGTGTTATGCTGCGATATGTACATGCGAACCAGGAGAATATGGGATACGGTATAAACGAGGATTGGTTCATAAGTTCTGAGACGTTTTGAAGTGAGACCCCAAGATGCGGACGTAATTGGTGCATCAAGAGTGTCCCTAAGTTGAAATATCCTTGAGTCGAGTCTCATTTTCCGTTAAACTTATATTATATAACTTTTAATTGGTATTTTATGGACAAAATACTCACCATAATTCCATTAAAAAAAAAATTGTCTCCCATTTCAAACTGATTCAATCAATATATTTCAGCACAATATGAGCATTTGGGGAATTGAATACTGATGCCTCTGTACAGTGCATACGAGCATTCTCTGTAAATAGAAAATTCAAAAGAAAAAAAGAAGGAAGTCCCTCTATGCTGGAGGTAATTTTTTTAATTAGCTAAATGGATGGTAAATTGGTGAGAAAAGTGCCCAAGAACTTTCCTTACATCAATTTTAGGGTCTTAATTATCTGTTTCTTGCAATTTGGCCAAAAACCTATTTGCAATTTCATCACAAAATGTCCATATGTTGGGTCAGTGTCCTCATGTCGGCCTTTTTTATTAATTTTTTATGGGAAAATAAGTGTTGCTATGCTGAATTGTCCGCAGGTCAAGGTGTCCACATGTGGGGGTCTCACTATAGTTCTAACAGAGTTTCAACAATTCCAATTTTTTTTAACTCATTCAACCCCATCATGTTGGCAATGCTTCAATAAGTGCTGTTAAACAAACTCTCCGCTAATTTCAATACATTTTTCCATGCGTTACATCCAATGATCATAGAAAACAGTGCCAAAAATTGAGTTCCGTTAGTTGATTAAGCTGGTCTTCCAACGGCGGAAATTAAGCTGTCCCTGCCTTCAAAATCAATCCTTCAGGCCATTCTTTGTTGTCGAAAACGTACATCCAGAAGTCACAGGGTGCCAATAATCCACTAACAGAACTCAGTTTACGGCTTTCCAACAATCAGAACACGTACAGAAACTCGATTTTTGGCACTGTTTTGATCGTTGGATTTATCGCACAAACAAATTCATTTAAATTTTCAGGAGATTATTTTGAACAGCAGTGAAATGTTGCCAAATTATTTGGCTATATGCAAGTAAAATAAATTTGAAAGCATTGAAACTCTTTTGAATCTAATTCAAAAAGTCTCACGATTTATGAACCACCTGGGCTGGAATATATAAAGACAATCTTCCTCCGGGGGTTTAGAACAAAATAGCGGGGAGGGGTCGAGTAGAAAATATGCGAGTAAAACATTTTTGAAAGCGTTGAAACTCTTTTGGATCTATTTCAAAAAGTCTCACGATTTATGAACCACCCGCCGGGCTCGAATATATAACGACGATATTCCTCCGGGGGTTTAGAACAAAAAGGGGGTGGGGGGAAAGGGGTCAATAAATCAATGAATGGATGGATGCTAGCACAAACCCGAATGGAAGTTTTCTTGAAGATCTTGTCGACCATCTTATCCAGCCGGCGCAGGATCATGAGCAGGCTGGGTCGGAGGGACTCGATACCCCATGACCCAGCCGGAAGAATTTCGGTCATGTACCTCCGCAATCCCTTGCATGCCATGGTTTCCGGGTCGTAGGGGGACACTTTCAAGAGACTGTGAGCCACTTCCGCCAAACGCTGCAGGAATGCAATACAGTCCCTCTTTTATAATATCAGTACCGCCGTATCATAGGTTGACGACCGTAGGCTCGGGTCGTTGCTTTTATACAAGCATCATGCGTATGATAAGGAGGAGGGCCTTCTGACTGTTGAAATATTTTCACGACATTTGCTGAGATATGCCGAAAATGGGGGAACATTTTTTACCCCGCGATAGCTCGTGAACGGTTCTGGTCATGACGATAGCGTAGATATACTGACGTGCATTTATAATTTATTCCAGTTCTCTTTCCGAAATTCCATTCTCATTTCATGAATCTATGTAGTGTACATTGGTAAACTGCACATATTGAAAAATTACGGTGGGTGCACAAAAACCAATAACCCGTTTTCATGACCCTTCAAGTGCAGTAATAAATTATTTAATTATAGTTTAACCTTTTTTACATTTTTTGGGAAACTTTGAAAGGATGACGATTTGACCGTGAAATTTCGAAAAACCATTATGGAGAAAAGAAGTTGTCATACGATTATATGGAGAATTTATAGAATGGGTTCGTAGAAAACCTCTGCTCTTTAAGCTTGTTTTCTCTTTTTTTTCGCCGTGATTCAACAGCGCAAAAGCGCAACACTTGCAATCAACTGAGAAGTAACGATTTTTTTTATCATTATATTGAGGGGGTTTATATTCCTCCAAAATTCCCCGTGATTATCAAATGAATTTACCGAGAGAAAAATATAATAATTCAGAATTTTTGCATCTTATATCAGAATCGAACAGTGGAGATGATCTGGATGATGCAATTACAGTAGTATCGCTGATTTTTTTTTTCTTTCTTTCTTCCGAAAATCATACTTACAGCATGGCATTTTTTGTCCAAAAGTTCAACAGGTTTCATATCAGGTCCGGATTTCTTGGCCAACTCTGCCATTCTCGTTGAACAACTGGTCAAATATTCCGCTACTAACGACAAAAGCGTGTCTCGAGGTCCTCGGAAAGCAGTTCGTAAAACCTGTTCATAAGATATGCGAAATTCATTGATTTTTTTTTTCAAATTTGCGTAAACTTGATGCAATTAGTATCCTAGAAATAACACACCTCGGAGTCCTCAAAATCTCGTTCGTAGGCATAAGTTGAAGTCATTCGCCGACTCGGATAATCCGTCATTCGCTGCGAATCTTCATCCACGTCAACTGACGATTTTCCTGCTCGGCTCAAAGCTTTGACACTAGATACTTTGCTGTCACTGGTCTTTTGAGGTCCTCGGAAATCCCTGAAGAATTGGAACATAATTTTATTCTCAGTAAAAAAAATCCTTGATATCTTATTTCAGGGTTTGATACTGACTTTGCCAAAGGTTCGCTGTTGATCACCAGCGTGTGAATCGAAGCTGACAAGTGATGGATGTCGTCTCTTTCGGCCTTGATAGTTTTCTTCCCACCAGATCTCTGCATTTGTCTCAACACGAAAGGCAACATTGAGTCTAGGACAATCTGAAAACAATTTTACAACATTTTATTAGTAAAAATTTATAATTCGTATACGATTTATGCAAAACACGAACAAGCATTTGCGAAGCTCTTCGGGTATCAGGAGCGTATGCGACTACTGTCACAGCCAATGCGAACCAATCGTGCATCGAAATTGTTGGAGGTTCTCCTTGGTAGCAAAAGTCCAATGATTTCAAAGGTCTTTCAATAGCACTTGTGACGAGTCCCAAAATGTCCAAAGGGTCGGTTGATGTTGAGCTCAGCGACGACAACAGCCCGAATAACGCTTTGGTCTCCACCTTTTCGCGTGTGAATAATTTTAAAATAATATAAATGATTAAGTAATGAAGCTCTGTCAAACATTTGACGGATTTGACACGTTTTGAAGCGTATGAAATTGGTGCAAAAAAGGCTGGACAAATTTGAGTGAAGATCTGAACTTCAAACGCGCAGAGCTTCTCAGAACTTGAGATAATTATTCAAAATGATCTAATGATCTCCACCTTTATATATATCAGCAAATACTGTAATAAAAAATATATATGTGAATCTCTCTCAAGAACTACAGTTTGACATTATTTGATTTTAAATCATAAAATTTCACGCGAAAACGGAAAATTTTATTCACCGAAAAAACCTGAACTAATATTTAATGGAATAGGTTTACTTTATGAATATTTGCGTACTTTCTGCAATTTCCCGATGGATTTTAAGTGAACTCTTCGTTAAGTTCATGAAGTTATACAGGTAGAAAATTATTAAGTTGAACAAATTACTGTTAATAAGGAAAAAATTACCTTGTTCGCATCTCCGAAGAAATCGTCGGACCTGTTTCGGTCCAGAATCGGAGCAACGCTGCCAAACATTTGCAAAATGAAGGGTTTTCGGTGTAAAATATAAAACTGCTTCACCGTAAACTCGATACTCTGCCTGAGTTCCAAGTTTGTCATATTATTGCTGTAGAGCCTCAAAATGGTCGGCATGATCAACAGAAATCTGTGAGACCAAAAAAAAGGTAAATGAATGAGTGAATTAAAAAAATAGAAAGGAGAATTCCAACAGACCCGTTGTTGTTGAAAATGTGCTTGAAATGAATGCTGGCATTCAAGAAAGTTGCTAAACAGTGACGAATCATGGCGGAATTTTGCGGATGCAAAATAAAGCCGCCTTTGATGACGTTGAGAAACAAATGGATGTCGCTCGAACTGTGCAAAGTTCCCGTGAGTGCTTCGAAAATCCCATTCACAACTTGAACCCACAATAGCTTATGATGGACATCCAAATTGAACAAGTCCTTCAAAATAAAAATAAACGAAAAATCAGACATTTTAAAAAATCAGTTCCAAATTTTTTTATGTTACAGAGAAAATTCCGTCATAGAGACAATTAAAGTGATAAAGTATTGTGAACGTTTTCAGTCATTTTTGCAAGAATGTATTTTAAAGTCTCTCTCTTTCTCTCTTTCGAATATTTAATACTTTTAATCGGTTTATTTGTTTATTAGGATTTATATGCCCGGAAATTTCGACTCGTTTAACCGTCCAGCTTGATTATTTTAGGATTACTTTTCTTTTGAAAATTCTCCACTCTTTTTTTTCTCAATCCACGTCATTTCCCAAGCGTCGCATTTCTATCCCTAAATATCTGTTTTTTTCTACAGTATTACATCGTTATACGTGTACAGTATTTTTCTGTGGCGTTTTCTCCACACAGACAATTTACCGTAATCCCGAACATTTTGTCATCGTGTCTTTTGTCGTAGTAATAAAAACTCACCTTCCCAAGAATTCCGTTGTAAAGTCCAAAATCAGCTTCCAAAGCTTTCCGAGGAAAGGAAGGAAGCCTCATGAGCTCTTCGTGTAGAATAAAAGCTCGTTGAGTCGCCTGAAATTAATATCAACGTCTATGACAATAAAAAAATTTCAAAAGAACTTTGAAAAAATAAAATTCACTCACCTGAGTCCGTATTCCCAAAATAGACAAGCTCATCATCAACTTTCCAATTTCGGTTGCCCTTTGGATGAACGCTTGTTCTTGAATTTTCTCATAGGCTTCAAATGGTTTCATCCGCATCAACGTCAACTCCGGGTATTGGGATCGTTTGAAGAAGTAAAAGTCCCTCACGTATGATGTCAAGTTATGAATTTGTCCTTTTAAAGTATGCATTATAATATTTCTGCAAAAGCTCTACCAAAATCCCGCAAAAATTGAAAATCATACCCGTTTTTTGATCGACGAGGAAATGTTCGTCTTGATGTTTCTCATCCACGTTGAAAAAGTCGAAGGATTCCCGAATGATTTGCACGAATTGCGTCTCTTCCTGGAGGAATACATGTATATTTCATTTGAAGGTTAAAACATTTAATTTTATCCCAAATTACTTGAATAGGGAATTGAGAAGGGATTCCCCCAGGATCATTCCCATGAACCAGAATCCTTTTGGCGGAAGGTACATTTGCCATTATCAGCAAAGTCGTGTCGCATTGTTCTTTCCGTAAAACTTGTTTCAGGTCTTTGAAGAATAAATTCTGACAATGCGGGGCCACCTGAAACGTCCAAGGAATCACGTGCAATTTTAAAATATTACATTTCTTTCTTCAGCAGGATTTAAATTTCTCTCACCATCCATAAAACTGACAAAGCATTAGACATTAGTTCTGGTCCATTTTCTAAAGTTGGGGTCCGAAGGATGAACATCACGTATCCGATCATGTAATTGTACATGGCAAAAGCTGCTTGCGGAGGGATTTCACCCAAAAATCGTGTCAATTTTCGCAAACTCTGAAAAGCCGCTTCTTGGTTTTCTCTCGTCAAACGTTCGAGAAAATGTCGCAAAAACAGCGTCGAATCGTCCACCAAACAGCTCCAAACGACCTGAAATGGAAACATTTTTTCAAATCGTTGTACAAGTATATTCCCTATATTTACAAACGGGTTCTTTAGTTTCCGTGCGAATAAGTCACCCAATTTTTTTAAATATGCGTATTCAAGGAATCAAGGAACCGAAACCTGTTTTTAAATTATGGCGAAGAATGAACCAGAATGATCAATTCACTCTGGGATTCTCAATTTTCAAGCATGTCCTGATTTTCTGCGTAATGGTTTCCTCCTCAATATAAGTGAGATAACTATAACTTACATGAATAATGTTTTTTTATTACTCGTAAACTTACCTTCTGAGCCACTTCGTAGACAGCAGTGCCATCTAGTGTCACAGCAGCATCATCAAGCAAACTAATGATCAAATCAGCAGCAATGCATAAGCAAGATGGAAACAACGATTGTGCGGCAACCATGTGTTGATGAGTCGCTGATCTCGGATTGACTTCGCTGCCGTCTTCATCTATAACTGTTTATTCGAATAATATTGAAGAAGGGTATTACGAATAAAATGGGTGTTTCTTATTTTCTGAATTTGAATTTCGAAAAAAACACTCTCACTTTCTTCGTGTTCTTCTGAAGCAGCGTGGAATAAACTCGGTTCATACGCAGCTTTTTGTCCAACTGAAACGCTGTGGAGCCGGAAATTTTCGCGCTCGGTTCGCAATTTTTCGTGTTCCGCTGCCAAAGCGTCTCTGACAAGTTCCTTCTGTTGCTTTTTCCTCGTTTTCGTCGCAGTCACAAAGGCCGCCTTTTTCAAGAATTCAGAAAGCACATATTCCAGTTTTTAAAAGTCTCAGAAGACGATGCTTGCTGACTTTAAATAAGTTCGACTTCAGGTGAGAAATCTTCAACGGTGGAGAAGACTGTCTAAAAATCAATCAATTTACGTTGTCTCACCAAAATTGTAAGCAGCATACATTTCGGAAGGAACATTTGGAAATTTTCATCAGCCGATTTGCTCGCATAATTTAAACAGGTTAAGTTATTTTGAAAACTTTCGAATTTTTGGGCAAGATTATAGAATGAAAAACCGCGAAGGCTGCATCAAATTTCGCGAGACTTTATAGAAAATTTGGTCGATTGAAAAGTAAAAACTGTTATTCACTTCAAAGAATTTTCAACCTCATCTACGTTTAAGAATAATATCTACTTTGAATGCCCAATACTGGCTTAGGTATGGGACTGGTATGCCATTTCTTGAATATAGGCTGCAATTATCATCAAAATTGAGATCTGCAGCAATTTTGCTGAACATGATATTGTATTGCCACATGCTCATGTCGGAGTATTATGTACTTGAAAAATATGTGATCTGCATTTTGTTATGATATCCGTCATTCTTCATTTTTTCTAATACATATATTATTTGAGTTCCATGTTAGTTCCTGAGCTTTTCTTACATGTTGATCCTGGTTCAAGGCGACTTCTTCGACTTTCGCTTTGGATGGAGGCATCCAAGGAGGATCCACGACTTCCGGGGTCTCCACGCCCAATTTCGGCGACGGAAGTGTGAATTCTATTCCGTGGGGTGGTGGTTTGTATGTCATGTGAGCACCATCTTCCATTTGGGACCAAACTTGGTACCTATTCCTCCATAGCACTTGGAATCTGTTTGTAAAACACGCGAACAAGGTTTAACATAAAACATTTCCTTTTTTCATTCTCGAAAACGATTCGATCTTTTCAGCGCATTTATCCTGGGA